>JASGCC010000154.1:0-18318 GCA_030067915.1 Hydractinia echinata
AAAGAGAGAGATCATGGTTAAACTACAATGAACATGTGTACCTTACAATGAACATGGTTACCTTACAGTGCACATTTACCAAACAATGAACATGTTACCTTACAGTGAACATGTCGCCTTACACTGAACACTCTGCCTTACACTGAACATGTCGCCTTACATGAACATGTGTACCTTACAGTGAACACGTCAACCTAACAATGAACATGGTTACCTTACAATGAACATGTGTACCTTACAATGAACATGGTTACCTTACAGTGAATATGTCGCCTTACACTGAACATGTCTGCGCTACATTGCACAAGTTCACCTTACAGTGAACATTTGTACATTACAATGAACATGTCTACTTTACATTGAAGATGTGTACTTTACAATGAATATGTCTACCTTACAGGGAACAAGTCTATCTTACAATTAACATGTCTACCTTACAATGAAAATGTCCGACTTACACTGAACATGTCTACCTTACAATGAACATGTGTACCTTGCAATGAACATTTGTACTTACGATGACCATGTGTACCCTACAATGAACATGGTTACCTTACAGTGCACATATCTACCAAACAATGAACATGTTACCTACAGTGAACATGTCCGCCTTACACTGAACATCTCTGCCTTACACTGAACATGTCTGCCTAACAATGAACATGTGTACCTTACAGTGAACACGTCAGCCTAACATTGAACATATTTACCTTACAAGGAAAATGTGTACCTTACAGTGAACACGTCTACAATATAATGGACACGTCTACCTTACACGACCATGAATGCCTTGCAATGAACATGTGTACATTACAGTGAGTATGTGTACCTTATTATGAACATGTGTACCTGTCACTGAACATGTCTACCTTACAATGAACATGTGCACCTTAGAATGAACATGTGAACCTTACAATGAAAATCTTACAATGAACATGTGAACCTTACAATGAACATGGTTAACTTACAATGAACATGTGTACCTTACAATGAACATGGTTACCTTACAGTGCACATTTCTACCAAACAATGAACATGTTTACCTTACAGTGAACATGTCCGCCTTACACTGAACATCTCTGCCTTACACTGAACATGTCTGCCTTACAATGAACATGTGTACCTTACAGTGAACACGTCAACCTAACATTGAACATGGTTACCTTACAATGAACATGTGTACCTTACAATGAACATGGTTACCTTACAGTGAATATGTCCGCCTTACACTGAACATGTCTGCGCTACATTGCACAAGTTCACCTTACAGTGAACATTTGTACATTACAATGAACATGTCTACTTTACAATGAAGATGTGTACTTTACAATGAATATGTCTACCTTACAGGGAACAAGTCTATCTTACAATTAACATGTCTACCTTACAATGAAAATGTCCGACTTACACTGAACATGTCTACCTTACAATGAACATGTGTACCTTGCAATGAACATTTGTACCTTACGATGACCATGTGTACCCTACAATGAACATGGTTACCTTACAGTGCACATATCTACCAAACAATGAACATGTTTACCTTACAGTGAACATGTCCGCCTTACACTGAACATCTCTGCCTTACACTGAACATGTCTGCCTAACAATGAACATGTGTACCTTACAGTGAACACGTCAACCTAACATTGAACATATTTACTTTACAAGGAAAATATGTACCTTACAGTGAACACGTCTACAATATAATGGACATGTCTACCTTACAATGACCATGAATGCCTTACAATGAACATGTGTACATTACAGTGAGTATGTGTACCTTATTATGAACATGTGGACCTGTCATTGAACATGTCTACCTTACAATGAACATGTGCACCTTACAATGAGCATGTGAACCTTACAATGAACATGTGAAACTTACAATGAACATGTTTATCTTACAATGAACATGTGAACCTTACAATGAACATGGTTACCTTACAATGAACATGTGTACCTTACAATGAACACGGTTACCTTACAGTGAATATGTCCGCCTTACTTTGAACATGTCTACGCTACATTGCACAAGTTCACCTTACAGTGATCATTTGTACATTACAATGAACATGTCTACTTTACAATGAACATGTGTACGTTACAATGAATATGTCTACCTTACAGGGAACAAGTCTATCTTACAATGAACATGTCTACTTTACAATGAACATGTCCGACTTACACTGAACATGTCTACCTTACAATGAACATGTGTACCTTGCAATGAACATTTGTACCTTACAATGACCATGTGTACCCTACAATGAACATGGTTACCTTACAGTGCACATATCTACCAAACAATGAACATGTTTACCTTCCAGTGAACATGTCCGCCTTACACTGAACATCTCTGCCTTACACTGAACATGTCTGCCTTACAATGAACATGTGTACCTTACAGTGAACACGTCAACCTAACATTGAACATATTTACCTTGCAAGGAAAATGTGTACCTTACAGTGAACACGTCTACAATACAATGGACACGTCTACCTTACAACGACCATGAATGCCTTGCAATGAACATGTGTACATTACAGTGAGTATGTGTACCTTATTATGAACATGTGTACCTGTCACTGAACATGTCTACCTTACAATGAACATGTGCACCTTAGAATGAACATGTGAACCTTACAATGAAAATGTGAAACTTACAATGAACATGTTTATCTTACAATGAACATGTGAACCTTACAATGAACATGGTTAACTTACAATGAACATGTGTACCTTACAATGAACATGGTTACCTTACAGTGCACATTTCTACCAACAATGAACATGTTTACCTTACAGGTGAACATGTCCGCCTTACACTGAACATCTCTGCCTTACACTGAACATGTCTGCCTTACAATGAACATGTGTACCTTACAGTGAACACGTCAACCTAAACATTGAACATATTTGCCTTACAATGAAAATGTGTACCTTACAATGAACACGTCTACAATACAATGGACACGTCTACCTTACAATGACCATGAATGCCTTACAATGAACATGTGTACATTACAGTGAGTATGTGTACCTTATTATGAACATGTGTACCTGACAATAAACATCTCTACCAAACAATGAACATGTCTACCTTATTATGAGCATGTGTACTTAACATTGAACATGTGTACTTTATAATGAACATGTCTACCATATAATAAACATGTCTTTCTTACAATGAACATGTCTACCTTACACTGCACAAATCTACCTTACAGTGAACATGTGTACCTTACAATGCACATGTCAAACTAACAATGAACATGTGTACGTTACAATGAACATGTCTACATTACAGGGAACATGTCTACTATATAATGAACAAGTCTACCTTACAATGAACAAGTGTGCCTTACAATGAACATGTGTGCCTTACAATGAACATGTGTACCTTACAAATGAACATGTTTATCTTACAATGAACATGTGAACCTTACAATGAACATGGTTACCATACAATGAACATGTGTACCTTAAAATGAACATGGTTACCTTACAGTGAACATATCTACCATGCAATGGACACGTCTACCTTACAATGACCATTGAATGCCTTACAATGAACATGTGTACATTACAGTGAGTATGTGTACCTTATTATGAACATGTGTACCTGACAATAAACATCTCTACCAACAATGAACATGTCTACCTTATTATGAGCATGTGTGCTTAACATTGAACATGTCTACCTTATAATGAACATGTCTACCATATAATAAACATGTCTTTCTTACAATGAACATGTCTACCTTACACTGCACAAATCTACCTTACAGTGAACATGTGTACCTTACAATGCACATGTCAACCTAACAATGAACATGTGTACGTTACAATGAACATGTCTACATTACAGGGAACATGTCTACTATATAATGAACATGTCTACCTTACAATGAACAAGTGTGTCTTACAATGAACATGTGTGCCTTACAATGAACATGTGTACCTTAGAATGAACATGTTTATCTTACAATGAACATGATTACCTTACAATGAACATGTGTACCTTACAATGAACATGGATACCTTACAGTGCACATATCTACCAAACAATGAACATGTTTACCTTACAGTGAACATGTCCGCCTTACACTGTACATCTCTGCCTTACACTGAACATGTCTGCTTTACAATGAACATGTGTACTTTACAGTGAACACGTCAACCTAACATTGAACATATTTACCTTACAAGGAAAATGTGTACCTTACAGTGAACACGTCTACAATACGATGGACACGTCTACCTTACAATGACCATGAACGCTTTACAATGAACATGTGTATATTACAGTGACTATGTGTAACTTATTATGAACATGTGTACCTGTAACTGAACATGTCTACCTTACAATGAACATGTGCACCTTACAATGAACATGTGAACCTTACAATGAACATGTGAACCTTACAATGAACATGTGAAACTTACAATGAACATTTTTATCTTACAATGAACATGTGAACCTTACATGAACATGATTACCTTACAATGAACATGTGTACCTTACAATGAACATGGTTACCTTACAGTGCACATATCTACCAAACAATGAACATGTTTACCTTACAGTGAACATGTCCGCCTTACACTGAACATCTCTGCCTTACACTGAACATGTCTGCCCTATAATGAACATGTGTACCTTACAATGAACACGTCAACCTAACATTGAACATATTTGCCTTACAATGAAAATGTGTACCTTACAGTGAACACGTCTACAATCCAATGGACACGTCTACCTTACAATGACCATGAATGCCTTACAATGAACATGTGTACATTACAGTGAGTATGTGTACCTAATTATGAACATGTGTACCTGTCACTGAACATGTCCACCTTACAATGAACATGCGCACCTTACAATGAACATGTGAACCTTACAATGAACATGTGAAACTTACAATGAACATGTTTATCTTACAATGAACATGTGAACCTTACAATGAACACGGTTACCTTACAATGAACATGTGTACCCTACAATGAACATGGTTACCTTACAGTGCACATATCTACCAAACAATGAACATGTTTACCTTACAGTGAACATGTCCGCCTTACACTGAACATCTCTGCCTTACACTGAACATGTCTGCCTTACAATGAACATGTGTACCTTACAGTGAACACGTCAACCTAACATTGAACATATTTACCTTACAAGGAAAATGTGTACCTTACAGTGAACACGTCTACAATACAATGGACACGTCTACCTTACAATGACCATGAACGCTTTACAATGAACATGTGTACATTACAGTGAGTATGTGTAACTTATTATGAACATGTGTACCTGTCACTGAACATGTCTACCTTACAATGAACATGTGCACCTTACAATGAACATGTGAACCTTACAACGAACATGTGAACCTTACAATGAACATGTGAACTTACAATGAACATTTTTTATCTTACAATGAACATGTGAACCTTACATGAACATGATTACCGTTACAATGAACATGTGTACCTTAACAATGAACATGGTTACCTTACAGTTAACATATCTACCAAACAATGAACATGTTTACCTTACAGTGAACATGTCCGCCTTACACTGAACATCTCTGCCTTACACTGAACATGTCTGCCCTATAATGAACATGTGTACCTTACAATGAACACGTCAACCTAACATTGAACATATTTGCCTTACAATGAAAATGTGTACCTTACAGTGAACACGTCTACAATACAATGGACACGTCTACCTTACAATGACCATGAATGCCTTACAATGAACATGTGTACATTACAGTGAGTATGTGTACCTTATTATGAACATGTGTACCTGTCATTGAACATGTCTACCTTACAATGAACATGTGCACCTTACAATGAACATGTGAACCTTACAATGAACATGTGAAACTTACAATGAACATGTTTATCTTACAATGAACATGTGAACCTTACAATGAACATGGTTACCTTACAATGAACATGTGTACCTTACAATGAACACGGTTACCTTACAGTGAATATGTCCGCCTTACTTTGAACATGTCTGCGCTACATTGCACAAGTTCACCTTACAGTGATCATTTGTACATTACAATGAACATGTCTACTTTACAATGAACATGTGTACGTTACAATGAATATGTCTACCTTACAGGGAACAAGTCTATCTTACAATGAACATGTCTACCTTACAATGAACATGTCCGACTTACACTGAACATGTCTACCTTACAATGAACATGTGTACCTTGCAATGAACATTTGTACTTACAATGACATGTGTACCCTACAATGAACATGGTTACCTTACAGTGCACATATCTACCAAACAATGAACATGTTTACCTTCCAGTGAACATGTCCGCCTTACACTGAACATCTCTGCCTTACACTGAACATGTCTGCCTTACAATGAACATGTGTACCTTACAGTGAACACGTCAACCTAACATTGAACATATTTACCTTACAAGGAAAATGTGTACCTTACAGTGAACACGTCTACAATACAATGGACACGTCTACCTTACAACGACCATGAATGCCTTGCAATGAACATGTGTACATTACAGTGAGTATGTGTACCTTATTATGAACATGTGTACCTGTCACTGAACATGTCTACCTTACAATGAACATGTGCACCTTAGAATGAACATGTGAACCTTACAATGAAAATGTGAAACTTACAATGAACATGTTTATCTTACAATGAACATGTGAACCTTACAATGAACATGGTTAACTTACAATGAACATGTGTACCTTACAATGAACATGGTTACCTTACAGTGCACATTTCTACCAAACAATGAACATGTTTACCTTACAGTGAACATGTCCGCCTTACACTGAACATCTCTGCCTTACACTGAACATGTCTGCTTTACAATGAACATGTGTACCTTACAGTGAACACGTCAACCTAACATTGAACACATTTGCCTTACAATGAAAATGTGTACCTTACAATGAACACGTCTACAATACAATGGACACGTCTACCTTACAATGACCATGAATGCCTTACAATGAACATGTGTACATTACAGTGAGTATGTGTACCTTATTATGAACATGTGTACCTGACAATAAACATCTCTACCAAACAATGAACATGTCTACCTTATTATGAGCATGTGTACTTAACATTGAACATGTGTACTTTATAATGAACATGTCTACCATATAATAAACATGTCTTTCTTACAATGAACATGTCTACCTTACACTGCACAAATCTACCTTACAGTGAACATGTGTACCTTACAATGCACATGTCAAACTAACAATGAACATGTGTACGTTACAATGAACATGTCTACATTACAGGGAACATGTCTACTATATAATGAACAAGTCTACCTTACAATGAACAAGTGTGCCTTACAATGAACATGTGTGCCTTACAATGAACATGTGTACCTTACAATGAACATGTTTATCTTACAATGAACATGTGAACCTTACAATGAACATGGTTACCATACAATGAACATGTGTACCTTAAAATGAACATGGTTACCTTACAGTGAACATATCTACCATGCAATGGACACGTCTACCTTACAATGACCATGAATGCCTTACAATGAACATGTGTACATTACAGTGAGTATGTGTACCTTATTATGAACATGTGTACCTGACAATAAACATCTCTATCAAACAATGAACATGTCTACCTTATTATGAGCATGTGTGCTTAACATTGAACATGTCTACCTTATAATGAACATGTCTACCATATAATAAACATGTCTTTCTTACAATGAACATGTCTACCTTACACTGCACAAATCTACCTTACAGTGAACATGTGTACCTTACAATGCACATGTCAACCTAACAATGAACATGTGTACGTTACAATGAACATGTCTACATTACAGGGAACATGTCTACTATATAATGAACATGTCTACCTTACAATGAACAAGTGTGTCTTACAATGAACATGTGTGCCTTACAATGAACATGTGTACCTTAGAATGAACATGTTTATCTTACAATGAACATGATTACCTTACAATGAACATGTGTACCTTACAATGAACATGGATACCTTACAGTGCACATATCTACCAAACAATGAACATGTTTACCTTACAGTGAACATGTCCGCCTTACACTGAACATGTCCGCCTTACACTGAACATGTCTGCCTTACAATGAACATGTGTACCTTACAGTGAACACGTCAACCTAACATTGAACATACTTACCTTACAAGGAAAATGTGTACCTTACAGTGAACACGTCTACAATACAATGGACACGTCTACCTTACAATGACCATGAACGCCTTACAATGAACATGTGTACATTACAGTGAGTATGTGTACCTTACAATGAACATGTGTACCCTACAATGAACATGGTTACCTTACAGTGCACATATCTACCAAACAATGAACATGTTTACCTTACAGTGAACATGTCCGCCTTACACTGTACATCTCTGCCTTACACTGAACATGTCTGCTTTACAATGAACATGTGTACTTTACAGTGAACACGTCAACCTAACATTGAACATATTTACCTTACAAGGAAAATGTGTACCTGACAGTGAACACGTCTACAATACGATGGACACGTCTACCTTACAATGACCATGAACGCTTTACAATGAACATGTTTATATTACAGTGACTATGTGTAACTTATTATGAACATGTGTACCTGTCACTGAACATGTCTACCTTACAATGAACATGTGCACCTTACAATGAACATGTGAACCTTACAATGAACATGTGAACCTTACAATGAACATGTGAAACTTACAATGAACATTTTTATTTTACAATGAACATGTGAACCTTACATGAACATGATTACCTTACAATGAACATGTGTACCTTACAATGAACATGGTTACCTTACAGTGCACATATCTACCAAACAATGAACATGTTTACCTTACAGTGAACATGTCCGCCTTACACTGAACATCTCTGCCTTACACTGAACATGTCTGCCCTATAATGAACATGTGTACCTTACAATGAACACGTCAACCTAACATTGAACATATTTGCCTTACAATGAAAATGTGTACCTTACAGTGAACACGTCTACAATCCAATGGACACGTCTACCTTACAATGACCATGAATGCCTTACAATGAACATGTGTACATTACAGTGAGTATGTGTACCTTATTATGAACATGTGTACCTGTCACTGAACATGTCCACCTTACAATGAACATGCGCACCTTACAATGAACATGTGAACCTTACAATGAACATGTGAAACTTACAATGAACATGTTTATCTTACAATGAACATGTGAACCTTACAATGAACACGGTTACCTTACAATGAACATGTGTACCCTACAATGAACATGGTTACCTTACAGTGCACATATCTACCAAACAATGAACATGTTTACCTTACAGTGAACATGTCCGCCTTACACTGAACATCTCTGCCTTACACTGAACATGTCTGCCTTACAATGAACATGTGTACCTTACAGTGAACACGTCAACCTAACATTGAACATATTTACCTTACAAGGAAAATGTGTACCTTACAGTGAACACGTCTACAATACAATGGACACGTCTACCTTACAATGACCATGAACGCTTTACAATGAACATGTGTACATTACAGTGAGTATGTGTAACTTATTATGAACATGTGTACCTGTCACTGAACATGTCTACCTTACAATGAACATGTGCACCTTACAATGAACATGTGAACCTTACAACGAACATGTGAACCTTACAATGAACATGTGAAATTTACAATGAACATTTTTATCTTACAATGAACATGTGAACCTTACATGAACATGATTACCTTACAATGAACATGTGTACCTTACAATGAACATGGTTACCTTACAGTTAACATATCTACCAAACAATGAACATGTTTACCTTACAGTGAACATGTCCGCCTTACACTGAACATCTCTGCCTTACACTGAACATGTCTGCCCTATAATGAACATGTGTACCTTACAATGAACACGTCAACCTAACATTGAACATATTTGCCTTACAATGAAAATGTGTACCTTACAGTGAACACGTCTACAATACAATGGACACGTCTACCTTACAATGACCATGAATGCCTTACAATGAACATGTGTACATTACAGTGAGTATGTGTACCTTATTATGAACATGTGTACCTGTCACTGAACATGTCCCCCTTACAATGAACATGCGCACCTTACAATGAACATGTGAACTTTACAATGAACATGTGAAACTTACAATGAACATGTTTATCTTACAATGAACATGTGAACCTTACAATGAACACGGTTACCTTACAATGAACATGTGTACCCTACAATGAACATGGTTACCTTACAGTGCACATATCTACCAAACAATGAACATGTTTACCTTACAGTGAACATGTCCGCCTTACACTGAACATCTCTGCCTTACACTGAACATGTCTGCCTTACAATGAACATGTGTACCTTACAGTGAACACGTCAACCTAACATTGAACATATTTACCTTACAAGGAAAATGTGTACCTTACAGTGAACACGTCTACAATACAATGGACACGTCTACCTTACAATGACCATGAATGCTTTTCAATGAACATGTGTACATTACAGTGAGTATGTGTGCCTTATTATGAACATGTGTACCTGTCACTGAACATGTCTACCTTACAATGAACATGTTTATCTTACAATGAACATGTGAACCGTACAATGAACACGGTTACCTTACAATGAACATGTGTACCCTACAATGAACATGGTTTCATTACAGTGAACATGTCTTCTTTACAATTAACATGTGTACCTTACACTGAACATGTCCGCTTTACACCGAACATGTCCGCCTTACACTAAACATGTCTGCCTTGCACTGCACAAGCCTACCTTACACTGAACACGTCTACCTTTCACTGAACATGTCTACCTTACAATAAACATGTGCACCTTACAATGAACATGTGAACCTTACAATGAACATGTGAACCTTACAATGAAAATGTGAAACTTACAATGAAAATGGTTACCTTACAGTGCACATATCTACCAAACAATGAACATGTGTACCTTACAGTGAACATGTCCGCCTTACACTGAACATCTCTGCCTTACACTGAACATGTCTGCCTTACAATGAAAATGTGTACCTTACGGTGAACACGCCTACAATACAATGGACACGTCTACCTTACAATGACCATGAATGCCTTACAATGAACATGTGTTCATTACAGTGAGTATGTGTACCTTATTATGAACATGTGTACCTGTCACTGAACATGTCTACCTTACAATGAACATGTGCACCTTACAATGAACATGTGAACCTTAAAATGAACATGTGAAACTTACAATGAACATGTTTATCTTACAATGAACATGTGAACCTTACAATGAACACGGTTACCTTACAATGAACATGTGTACCCTACAATGAACATGGTTACCTTACAGTGCACATATCTACCAAACAATGAACATGTTTACCTTACAGTGAACATGTCCGCCTTACACTGAGCATCTCTGCCTTACACTGAACATGTCTGCCTTACAATGAACATGTGTACCTTACAGTGAACACGTCAACCTAACATTGAACATGTGAAACTTACAATGAACATGTTAATCTTACAATGAACATGTGAACCTTACAATGAACATGGTTACATTACAATGAACATGTGTACCTTACAATGAACATGGTTAACTTACAGTGCACATTTCTACCAAACAATGAACATGTTTACCTTAGAGTGAACACGTCCGCTTTCCACTGAACATCTCTGCCTTACACTGAACATCTCTGCCTTACACTGAACATGTCTGCCTTACAATGAACATGTGTACTTTACAGTGAACACGTCAACCTAACATTGAACATATTTCCCTTACAATGAAAATGTGTACCTTACAATGAACACATCTACAATACAATGGACACGTCTACCTTACAATGACCATGAATGCCTTACAATGAACATGTGTACATTACAGTGAGTATGTGTACCTTATTATGAACATGTGTACCTGACAATAAACATCTCTACCAAACAATGAACATGTCTACCTTATTATGAGCATGTGTACTTAACATTGAACATGTGTACCTTATAATGAACATGTCTACCATATAATAAACATGTCTTTCTTACAATGAACATGTCTACCTTACACTGCACAAATCTAACTTACAGTGAACATGTGTACCTTACAATGCACATGTCAAACTAACAATGAATATGTGTACGTTACAATGAACATGTCTACATTACAGGAACATGTCTACTATATAATGAACATGTCTACCTAACAATGAACAAGTGTGCCTTACAATAACCATGAATGCCTTACAATGAACATGTGTACATTACAGTGAGTACGTGTACCTTATTATGAACATGTGAACCTGAGAATGATGGTAGACGTGTTCACTGAAAGGCACACATCTTCATTGTAATGCACACATGTTCATTGTAAGGTACCAATGTTTATTGTATGGTAAACATGTTCTTTCTAAGGTAGACATGTTCATTGTAAGGCAGATATGTTCATTGTATGGTAGACGTGTTCATTGTAAGGTACACATGTTCATTGTAAGGCACACATGTTCACTGTAAGGTAGACATGTTCATTGTAAGTTAGACATGTTCAGTGTAAGGTACACATGTTCATTGTAAAGTACATATGTTCACTGTAAGGTATACATGTTTAGTGTAAAGTAGACGGGTCTATTGCATGGTAGACGTGTTCACTGTAAAGCGCACATGTTCATTGTATGGCACATACATGTTCATTGTAAGGTACACATGTTCACTGTACCGTATACATGTTTAGTGTAAGGTTGACGTGTGTATTGAATGGTAGACGTGTTCACTGTAAGGTACACATGTTCATTGTAAGGCATACATGTTCATTGTAAGGTAGACATGTTCATTGTAAAGTACACATGTTTACTGTAAGGTAACCATGTTCATTTTAAGGTACAAATGTTCATTGTAAAGTAGACATTTGCATTTCATGGTAGACGTGTTCACTGTAAGGTACACATGTTCATTGTAAGGTACATATCTTCACTGTAGGGTATACATGTTTAGTGTAAGGCAGATGTGTCCATTGTATGGTCGACGTGTTCACTGTAAGGTACACATGTTCATTGTAAGGCACACATGTTCATTGTAAGGTAGACATGTTTTTTGTATGGTACACATGTTCATTGTAAGGTAGACATGTCCATTGTTAGGTGCACATGTTCATAATAGGGTAGAGCTGTCCATTGTTTGGTAGAGGTGTTTATTATAAGGTACACATGTTCATTGTAAGGTAGACATGTGCATTGTAAGGTACACATGTTCACTGTAAGGTAGATTTGTGCAGTGGAAGATACACATGTTCACTGTAATGTAGACATGTTCATTGTAACGTACACGTACTTATGTTCATTGTAACGTACACATGTTCATTGTAACGTAGGCATGTTTATTATAAGGTAGACATGTTCATTGTAAGGTAGACATGTTCATTGTTAGGTACACATGCCCATAATAAGGTAGACATGTTCATTGTTTGGTAGAGGTGTTTATTATAAGATATACATGTTCATTGTAAAGCACACTTGTTCATTGTAAGGGACACATGTTCATTGTAAGGTAGACATGTTCCCTGTAAGGTAGACATGTTCATTGAACGTACACATGTTCATTGTAAGGTAGATTTGTTCATTGTATGGCAGACATGTTCATTGCAAAGTAGACTTGTTCCTTGTAAGGTACACATGTTCAGTGAAAGGCGGACATGTTCATTGTATGGTAGACATGTCCATTGTTTGGTAGAGGTGTTTATTGTAGGTTACACATGTTCATTCTAAGGCACACTTGTTCGTTGTGCGTAGACATGTTCATTGTAAGGTAGACATGTTTATTGTATGACAGACATGTTTATTGTAAGGTAGACATGTTCATTGTAAGGTACACATCTTCTCTTTCAGGTATACTTGTGCAGTGTAAGGCAGACAAGTTCAGTGTAAGGCGGACATGTTCACTGTAAGGTAAACATGTTCATTGTATGGTGGACATGTTCACTGTAAGGTAACCATGTTCATTGTAAGGTACACATGTTCATTGTAAGGTATACATGTTTAGTGATTTTTTCCCGTTGTATAGTAGAAACTAGAAAAAAATAATACGCTCTTAAATACCAAATGGGCTTAGCCTCGCTCCGTCAAAATTCTTATTAGACGAGCAGGGCTTTGTTTTTTTGTTTTTTTAATGCGTCAGCTTGCGCAACAACAGATTAAATCTTTATTTGTATTTGGCGTTAGCGAATGCGAAGGCTGCAGGAAGATCGTCTTTTAAGATCAATAGTGTGTTCGTATAGATTTGGCAATCAATAAAGTGGTGGTGTCTAAAGTTATTGCTTTATCTGTTTTTCTTCGAATATTTATTATACACAGGATTACTACTTCAGCAAAATAATATTGTTGTTTTACAAGAAGATTATGTGTTAATATATTCCAAATCTAAAACTCCAATACTAAAATATTATCTATACAATACACATTTTGTAAGTACTTAAGGCAACGCAAGAAAATTTGGAATGATACTCCATACTCTATCGCGAAAATATATCAGAAAAAAGTAAAAGCTACAAAAGTACCCATGTGGACTGTGTGAAAGAAAGAAAAAGCAGTTAGTAACAAATTAGTAACTTACGTAACAAATAGGAAAATAAAAGCACAAACAAATTATTAAGTTCCTTAACAAATTTATTATAGCCTTCCATTTTCCTAATATTTAGTGGTAGACAGTTGTACATCTTTGCTGCAACAAAATAGGCAGAAACTCTGTGCATACAGCAGGTAATTTAAAAGCATTGTTAGTGTTTCTTGTATTTTGCCTGTTTTCAAACTTCTTGAAATTACCAGAATAGTTATCACATATATTCTCATCAAGACACTCTCTTACAAATTTGCAAGAATGTTTCTGTTGGCAATTGAGAATGGCTTAGTTTTCTCGTTGTCATTATTAATAATGTTTTTCGCACATCTATCAAGTGAAGCAATAATTATGTTTGCGAGTATCTGTGTGATGTAGCATATTCAAGAAACAGTACGTTATAACTGAAAGAATCATAGTTTGATAAATATTTTGGCCACGTTTGATGTCAGTTGTGATCTCAAAGTTGAGTTACAAACAAACGTGACGATGCTTTCTTGTGCGACATGTCAACGTGATCATTTAAGGAAAGAGTTTGGTCAAAGTTTGACTCCAAGATGTTTGTACGAGATGGTGACGTAAATGATACTGTTTGATATTTAATCTCTAAAACTCTTCAGACATAGCTCTTTCCCGGTCCCAAAATTCATCGCATCAGTTTTACCTTTATTTAACCCTATTCGGTCCGGGGTTTTTCGAACATACTATGACTGGGGGCGGATTCGGCCCTCCCCCCCCCCCTCAATAACTTTTCATAGGGTTGTTCAAATTGAATCAAACTTGACACGCTTATAGTACGTCGTAAAAGGAACAAAATGGCAGCAATAAGGTTTTACTTACGTCGGCACCTTTTCTGTGACGTCATCAGAAGCTTGAAATTTGTTAAAAATGCCACTATCTGCTTAAAATTTAATTACTTTTGTTCCAGAGCGAATTTTTGCATTCTGTTAGAAGTTTCTGAAAGCTAAATAAAAGTTATTTAACATAGTTTCCGGTTTTTACGTGGATCGCATAAAAAATTGCCAAAAATTGCCCGAGAATCCGGTTTTTTCCGATTTTTGGGTAATATCCGACAAAATCGGGAAATCGGATTAATCACGTGTCCAAATTATGCAAAATGATTCTTCTTAATAAAAAAAAGTCGTGTTGCAAGTTTCAAGTTCTAAGGATAATCCTAACAGAAGTTATTAAATTTTCCCCATTATAAGGATTTCATAGAGATTTTTAGGGGTAGTTTCGAGTAATAACCAATATTAAAGTCTCTGAAAGGTATGGGACCTAAACATTTGGCATGCATGTGTCTAATAGATAAATATTGAAACACAGTAAGTTTCATAGCCATATAACGCAGCAATAAGGAGTTATTAAAAAAAAACCCGTCAGAATAGGGTTAAGTTCAGCAACAATTCATTTTCAGTAAACCAGTCTCCCAAAGAAGACATATTACTAAGCAATAATTTCTCAATTAATTCAAGATTGTTTCCACTCGTATAGCATACAGCATATTCCTCGATACAATATGCTGTGAGCTTTGTTATTAATTTGGAATGAGAAAACGCATCGAAAGCTTTGATAAAGTCAATGGACACACACACAAATAAATTATTTTCCTTTACAGATTTTCTAATCTCATCTGTAAAAAGTGTTGCTGCTAACTCAATTGATCTTTTCCTCCTAAATCCAAATTGATTATTTGACAATAGTTTATTTCCTTGTTAATTTTGTTTGAGTTTAAAATAAATCTTCTCTTCAGTCTATGCTAAAGCATCATCAGATCATATATTAAAGTTTTCTTACAACATCTAAAATACCGTTAAGATTTCATTTATTCACACGAGGGCACTTAAAATTGAATATGTAAATAAAATTATAAACATTGATTCTATAAAATATTCTCCCATATTTCCGACAACGTCTTCACCTCCTACTTGTTATTTAATAGCTCCTTAGTGATATTTTTTATTTCGATTGTCTCTTTGATATGTTGGGATGATCCCGATAGTTCCGATATATATCTTTGCCTCCTATCATCTCTTTCATGGGTTCTTTTAACCTGATTTTTAATTCTCTTCCTGTTTCTCTGATGTATTGTTTATCGCAATCTATACACGTAAGTCTATACACACCACCAACTTCTTGCTTTCCCTCTGTATCCTTAAACCCAAACAAAATTAACAAGTAAATATGGAAAGTCAATCATACAAACGTTTATTTTCCTCAAGATACTAGTTTGTTATCCATAATTTTTCGATGATTCTCGAAATAACCGGGAAGTTCACATAATTTTCAAGTTTTTCACTGGCTCACTCTTATATAAAAGTTACTCGAGCGATATACCATTGATCGGGAAAAATGGCTGTACGCAATGAAAGATTTGTAATATACGTAAAGGACAACATAAAACTGCAGCAGAATCTTCTATCAGATTCGACGACAGCTTGTCCGAACCGCATGCTTTGTTCCGTTTGATTTTCTTCAGATGTGATAATATTTCGACTGTTGAGACATATAACCAAAACGAAATGTGTTAAATGTTCTTGCTTAAAGAATGCGTGATTTCTTCTATACAAGATCTATTGGTGGAAACGTTGGTTTTTTCAATATGGAGACTACGATAGAAAAATACCGTCCGTAACCTTTGCAAATCTTGCCACGGCCTGAAGTTTTTTCACTATTTTTTTAATATAGCAACTTTTTTAATGTCTTTTAAAAAGAGGTTGGATCATTTGCATTTTCTCGGAGTAGTGCTTCTTTTTACTCTGATTTAGCAGATCTAATTTGACTATTCACAATGTTTTGCCATTTGCTCTCAATTGATCGTTTGAGTCTTTGCATTTGGTTTTTCGCCTTTTACGAAAAAGTTTATCACGCTCATGCATTAACTTTTTTATGCCAGCGGCTTATCCTTGACTTATCATTGTAATTTAAGGGCAAAAACTGTCGAAAGCGATTTGTAAAAAAACCATGCATCATTTCCATTTTCCATTCCTCGACTAATTTTGATCTTCCCAGTGCTCGTTTAATTTTGCAGTATCATTATTTCTGTAGTCTCAACAGTGGATTGTGTACGGTCTATCCTTGATACAGTTTAATTTTCGCACAAAACCAAACCTTTCATGGTCGGAAATACAAGTGGGAATCTTTTTATTAATAATATGGATGATTCTTGTAGCTACGATTGGTAGATGATCAACCAGCGTCTTTGTATCTATTCGAGTTGGTTCTTTTATAAGTTGCTCAAAGCCATAAATTGTAAAATAGATTTTATATCTTTATTATTTGACTTTATGAGGAAATTAACATTTAAATCTCCCATAACGTTGTTAAATTGCGATCATAATGGAGGAGAAAAACTCAGAGTTTTTGTGCAAATGTTTAGACGAGTCAGGGGGTCGATACATGGTTATAATGATAAAACTTGAATAGCACATTTCTTTAAAACTGCAAACAGTTTTTCCTTCTCAGTGTCGGTAAGACTGCGGTTATTTTTAATTTGTTGATATCCAACTTTAATATTGTGTTCGCCACTGTTGCACTTTATGCACAACTTCAGCTCTCACTCTTTTTTAATTTCTACCGTCTGTCGCTAGAATAGATGTATATTGGCAGATTG
>JASGCC010000154.1:18343-303324 GCA_030067915.1 Hydractinia echinata
TGTCTACCTTCAATGAACATGTCCGACTTACACTGAAACTGTCTACCTGACAGTGAACTGTGTACTTACAATGAACATTTGTACCTTACAGACCATGTCGTACCTTGTGTACCTTTCAATGACGATGTGTACCTTCCAAGGAACATGGTTACCTTACAATGAAGATGTCCTTCTTTTACAATTAACAGTGTACCTTACACTGAAGATGTCCGCTTTACACTGAACATGTGCGCCTTACACTAAACAATGTCTGCCTTACACTGCACAAGCGTACCTTACACTGAACACGTCTACCTTTCACTAAACATGTCTACCTTACAAGAAACATGTGCACCTTACAATGAACATGTGAACCTTACAATGAACATGTGAACCTTACAATGAACATGTGAAACTGACAATGAACATTTTTATCCTACAATGAACATGTGAAACCTTACAATGAACATGATTACCTTACAAGGAATGTGTACCTACAATGAACATGGTTACCTTACAGTGCACATATCTACCAAACAATGAACATGTTTACCTTACAGTGAACATGTCCGCCTTACACTGAACATCTCTGCCTTACACTGAACATGTCTGCCTTGCAATGAACAAATGTACCTTACAGTGAACACGTCAACCTAACATTGAACATATTTGCTTAAAATGAAAATGTGTACCTTACAGTGAACACGTCTACAATACAATGGACACGTCTACCATAAATGACCATGAATGCCTTACAATGAACATGTGTACATTACAGTGAGTATGTGTACTTTATTATGAACATGTGTACCTGTCACTGAACATGTCTACCTTACAATGAACATGTGCACCTTTCAATGAACATGTGAACCTTACAATGAACATGTGAAACTTGCAATGAACATGCTTATCTTACAATGAACATGTGAACCTTACAATGAATATGGTTACCTTACAATAAACATGTGCACCTTACAATGAACATGTGAACCTTACAATGAACATGTGAACCTTACAATGAAGATGTGAAACTTACAATGAACATTTTTATCTTACAATGAACATGTGAACCTTACAATGAACATGTGAACCTTACAATGAAGATGTGAAACTTACAATGAACATTTTTATCTTACAATGAACATGTGAACCTTACAATGAACATGATTACCTTACAATGAACATGTGTACCTTACAATGAACATGGTTACCTTACAGGGCACATATCTACCAAACAATGAACATGTTTACCTTACAGTGAACATGTCCGCCTTACACTGAACATCTCTGCCTTATACTGAACATGTCTGCCTTACAATGAACATGTGTACCTTACAGTGAACACGTCAACCTAACATTGAACATATTTGCCTTACAATGAAAATGTGTACCTTACAGTGAACACGTCTACAATACAATGGACACGTCTACCTTACAATGACCATGAATGCCTTTCAATGAACATGTGTACATTACAGTGAGTATGTGTACCTTATTATGAACATGTGTACCTGACAATAAACATCTCTACCAAACAATGAACATGTCTACCTTATTATGAGCATGTGCACTTAACATTGAACATGTGTACCTTATAATGAACATGTCTACCATATAATAAACATGTGTTTCTTACAATGAACATGTCTACCTTTCAATGAACATGTGTTCCTTACAATGAACATAGTTACTTTCCAGTGAATATGTCCGCCTTACACTGAACATGTCTGCGTCACATTGCACAAGTTCACGTTACAGTGAACATTTGTACATTACAATGAACATGTCTACTTTACAATGAACATGTGTACGTTACAATGAATATGGTCTACCTGTACAGGGAACAAGTCTATCTTACAATGAACATGGTTTACCTTACAATGAACATGTCCGACCTTACACTGAATCATGTCCTACCTTACAGTGAACATTTGTACTTACAGATGGAAACATTTGTACCTTACAATGGACCAATGTGTACCTTTCAATGAACGAGTGTACCTTCCAAGGAACATGGTTAACCTTACAGTGAACATGTCTTCTTTACAATTAACAAGGTGTACCTTACACTGAAGATGGTCCGTTATTACACTGAACATGTCCGCTTTACACTAAACATGTCTGCCTTACACTGCACAAGCCTACCCATTACACTGAACACGTCTACCTTTCACTGAACATGTCTACCTTACAATAAACATGTGCACCTACATTGAACATATGAACCTTACAATGAACATGTGAACCTTATAATGAACATGTGACATTTACAATGAACATTTTTATCCTACAATGAAAATGTGAACCTTACAATGAACACGGTTACCTTACAATGAAACATGTGTACCCTACAATGAACATGGTTACCTTACAGTGCACATATCTCCCAAACAAATGAACATTGCGTACCTTACAGTGAACACGTCAACCTAACATTGAACATATTTACCTTACAAGGAAAATGTGTACCTTACAGTGAAACACGTCTACAATACAATGGACACGTCTACCTTAAAAATGATCATGAATGCCTTACAATGAACATGTGTACATTACAGTGAGTATGTGTACCTTATTATGAACAGTGTACCTGTCACTGAACATGTCTAACCTTACAATGAAACATGTGCATCTTACAATGAACATATGAACCTTACAATGAACATGTGAAACTTACAATGAAACACGGTTATTCTTACAATGAACATTGTACCTACAATGAACATGGTTACCTTACAGTGCACATTTCTACCAAACAATGAACATGTTTACCTTACAGTGAACACGTCCGCCTTATACTGAACATCTCTGCCTTACAATGAACATGTGCACCTTACAATGAACATGTGAACCTTACAATGAACATGTGAAACTTACAATGAACATGTTTATCTTACAATGAACATGTGAACCTTACAATGAACATGGTTACCTTACAATGGACATGTGTACCTTACAATGAACATGTGTACTTTACAATGAACATGGTTACCATACAGTGCACATTTCTACCAAACAATGAACATGTTTACCTTACAGTGAACACGTCCGCCTTACACTGAACATCTCTGCCTTACACTGAACATGTCTGCCTTACAATGAACATGTGTACCTTACAGTGAACACGTCAACCTAACATTGAACATATTTGCCTTACAATGAAAATGTTTACCTTACAATGAACACGTCTACAAATAAAATGGACACGTCTACCTTACAATGACCATTGAATGCCTTTATAATGACCATGTGTACTTTCCAATGACGATGTGTACCTTCCAAGGAACATGGTTACCTTACAGTGAACATGTCTTCTTTACAACTAACATGTGTACCTTACTATGAACATGTCCGCTTTACACTGAACATGTCCGCCTTACACTAAACATGTCTGCCTTACACTGCACAAGCCTACCTTACACTGAACACGTCTACCTTTCACTGAACATGTCTACCTTACAATAAACATGTGCACCTTACAATGAACATGTGAACCTTACAATGAACATGTGAACCTTACAATGAACATGTGAAACTTACAATGAACATTTTTTATCTTACAATGAACATGTCAACCTTACAATGAACATGATTACCTTACAATGAACATGTGTACCTTACAATGAACATGATTACCTTACAGGGGGCACATATCTACCAAACATATGAACATGTTTACCTTACAGTGAACATGTCCGCCTTACACTGAACATCTCTGCCTTACACTGAACATGTCTGCCTTACAATGAACATGTGTACCTTACAGTGAACACGTCAACCTAACATTGAACATATTTACCCTACAAGGAAAATGCGTACCTTACAGTGAACACGTCTACAATACAATGGACACGTCTACCTTACAATGACCATGAACGCCTTACAATGAACATGTGTACATTACAGTGAGTATGTGTACCTTACAATGAACATGTGTACCCTACAATGAACATGGTTACCTTACAGTGCACATATCTACCAAACAATGAACATGTTTACCTTACAGTGAACATGTCCGCTTTACACTGAACATCTCTGCCTTACACTGAACATGTCTGCCTTACAATGAACATGTGTACCTTACAGTGAACACGTCAACCTAACATTGAACATATTTACCTTACAAGGAAAATGTGTACCTTGCAGTGAACACGTCTACAATACAAAGGACACGTATACCTTACAATGACCATGAACGCCTTACAATGAACATGTGTACATTACAGTGAGTATGTGTACCTTATTATGAACATGTGTACCTGTCACTGAACATGTCTACCCTACAATAAAAATGTGCACCTTACAATGAACATGTGAAACTTACAAATGAACATGTTTATCTTACAATGAACATGTGAACCTTTTACAATGAACACGGTACCTTACAATGAACATGTGTACCCTACAATGAACATGGTTACTTACAGTGCACATATCTACCAAACAATGAACATGTTTACCTTACAGTGAACATGTCGCCTTACACTGAACATCTCTGCCTTACACTGAACATGTCTGCCTTACAATGAACATGTGTACCTTATAATGAACATGTCTACCATATAATAAAACATGTGTTTCTTACAATGAACATGTCTACCTTACAATGAACATGTGTTCCTTACAATGAACATAGTTACTTTCCAGTGAATATGTCCGCCTTACACTGAAACATGTCTGCGTTACATTGCACAAGTTCACCTTACAGTGAACATTTGTACATTACAATGAACATGTCTACTTTACAATGAACATGTGTACGTTACAATGAATATGTCTACCTTACAGGGAACAAGTCTATCTTACAATGAACATGTCTACCTTACAATGAACATGTCCGACTTACACTGAAACATGTCTACCTTACAGTGAACATGTGTACCTTACAATGAACATTTGTACCTTACAATGACCATGTGTACCTTTCAATGACGATTGTGTACCTTCCAAGGAACATGGTTACTTACAGTGAAGATGTCTCTTTACAATTAACAAGTGTACCATACACTGAAGATTGTCCGCTTTACACTGAACATGTGCGCCTTACACTAAACATGTCTGCCTTACACAGCACAAGCCTACCTTACACTGAACACGTCTACCTTTCACTAAACATGTCACCTTACAAGAAACATGTGCACCTTACAATGAACATGTGAACCTTACAATGAACATGTGAACCTTACAATGAACATGTTGAAACTTACAATGAACATTTTTATCCTACAATGAACATGTGAACCTTACAATGAACATGATTACCTTACAATGTAACATGTGTACCTTACAATGAACATGGTACCTTACAGTGCACATATCTACCAAAACAATGAACATGTTTACCTTACAGTGAACATGTCCGCCTTACACTGAACATCTCTGCCTTACACTGAAAATGTCTGCCTTGCAATGAACAAATGTACCTTACAGTGAACACGTCAACCTAACATTGAACATATTTGCCTTACAATGAAAATGTGTACTTTACAGTGAACACGTCTTACAATACAATGGACACGTCTACCATACAATGACCATGAATGCTTTACAATGAACATGTGTACATTACAGTGAGTATGTGTACCTTATTATGAACATGTTGTACCTGTCACTGAACATGTCTACCTTACAATGAACATGTGCACCTTACAATGAACATGTGAGCCTTACAATGAACATGTGAAACTTACAATGAACATGCTTATCTTACCAATGAACATTGAACCTTACAATGAACACGGTTACCTTACAATGAACATGTGTACCCTACAATGAACATGGTTACCTTACAGTGCACATATCTACCAACAATGAACATGTTACCTTACAGTGAACATGTCCGCCTTACACTGAAACATCTCTGCCTTACACCTGAACATGTCTGCCTTACAATGAACATGTGTTCACTTACAGTGAACACGTCAACCTAACATTGAACATATTTACCTAACAAGGAAATGTGTACCTTACAGTGAACACGTCTACAATACAATGGACACGTCTACCTTACAATGACCATGAATGCCTTACTATGAACATGTATACATTACAGTGAGTATGTGTACCTTATTATGAACATGTGTACCTGTCACTGAACATGTCTACCTTACAATGAACATGTGAACCTTTCAATGAACATGTGAACCTTACAATGAACATGTGAAACTTGCAGTGAACATGCTATCTTACAATGAACATGTGAACCTTACAATGAATATGGTTACCTTACAATGAACATGTGTGTACCTTACAATGAACATGGTTACCTTACAGTGCACATTTCTACCAAACAATGAACTTGTTTACCTTACAGTGAACACGTCCGCCTTACACTGAACATCTCTGCCTTACACTGAACATCTCTGAATTACACTGAATATGTCTGCCTTACAATGAACATGAGTACCTTACAGTGAACACGTCCGCCTTACACTGAACATCTCTGCCTTACAATGAACATGTGCACCTTACAATGAACATGTGAACCTTACAGTGAACACGTCAAACCTTAACATTGAACATATTTGCCTTACAATGAAATGTGTACCTTACAATGAACACGTCTACAATAAAATGGGCACGTCTACCTTACAATGACCATGAATGCCTTACAATGACCATGTGTACTTTCCAATGACGATGTGTACCTTCCAAGGAACATGGTTAACTTACAGTGAACATGTCTTCTTTACAATTAACATGTGTACCTTACTATGAACATGTCCGCTTTACACTGAACATGTCCGCCTTACACTAAACATGTCTGCCTTACACTGCACAAGCCTACCTTACACTGAACACGTCTACCTTTCACTGAACATATCTACCTTACAATAAACATGTGCACCTTACAATGAACATGTGAACCTTACAATGAACATGTGAACCTACATGAACATGTGAAACTTACAATGAACATTTTTATCTTACAATGAACATGTGAACCTTACAATGAACATTGATTACCTTACAATGAACATGTGTACCTTTACAATGAACATGATTACCTTACAGGGCACATATGTACCAAACAATGAACATGTTTTACCTTCAGTGAACATGTCCGCCTTACACTAACATCTCCTGCCTTACACTGAACATGTCTGCCTTACAATGAACATGTGTACCTTACAGTGAACACGTCAACCTAACATTGAACATATTTACCCTACAAGGAAAATGCGTACCTTACAGTGAACACGTCTACAATACAATGGACACGTCTACCTTACAATGACCATGAACGCCTTACAATCAACATGTGTACATTACAGTGAGTATGTGTACCTTACAATGAACATGTGTACCCTACAATGAACATGGTTACCTTACAGTGCACATATCTACCAAACAATGAACATGTTTACCTTACAGTGAACATGTCCGCTTTACACTGAACATCTCTGCCTTACACTGAAACATGTCTGCCTTACAATGAACATGTGTACCTTATAATGAACATGTCTACCATATAATAAACATGTGTTTCTTACAATGAACATGTCTACCTTACAATGAACATGTGTTCCTTACAGTGAACATAGTTACTTTCCAGTGAATATGTCCGCCTTACACTGAACATGTCTGCGTTACATTGCACAAGTTCACCTTACAGTGAACATTTGTACATTACAATGAACATGTCTACTTTACAATGAACATGTGTACGTTACAATGAATATGTCTACCTTACAGGGAACAAGTCTATCTTACAATGAACATGTCTACCTTACAATGAACATGTCCGACTTACACTGAACATGTCTACCTGACAGTGAACATGTGTACCTTACAATGAACATTTGTACCTTACAATGACCATGTGTACCTTTCAATGACGATGTGTACCTTCCAAGGAACATGGTTACCTTACAATGAAGATGTCTTCTTTACAATTAACAAGTGTACCTTACACTGAAGATGTCCGCTTTACACTGAACATGTGCGCCTTACACTAAACATGTCTGCCTTACACTGCACAAGCCTACCTTACACTGAACACGTCTACCTTTCACTAAACATGTCTACCTTACAAGAAACATGTGCACCTTACAATGAACATGTGAACCTTACAATGAACATGTGAACCTTACAATGAACATGTGAAACTGACAATGAACATTTTTATCCTACAATGAACATGTGAACCTTACAATGAACATGATTACCTTACAATGAACATGTGTACCTTACAATGAACATGGTTACCTTACAGTGCACATATCTACCAAACAATGAACATGTTTACCTTACAGTGAACATGTCCGCCTTACACTGAACATCTCTGCCTTACACTGAACATGTCTGCCTTGCAATGAACAAATGTACCTTACAGTGAACACGTCAACCTAACATTGAACATATTTGCCTTACAATGAAAATGTGTACCTTACAGTGAACACGTCTACAATACAATGGACACGTCTACCATACAATGACCATGAATGCCTTACAATGAACATGTGTACATTACAGTGAGTATGTGTACCTTATTATGAACATGTGTACCTGTCACTGAACATGTCTACCTTACAATGAACATGTGCACCTTTCAATGAACATGTGAACCTTACAATGAACATGTGAAACTTGCAATGAACATGCTTATCTTACAATGAACATGTGAACCTTACAATGAATATGGTTACCTTACAATGAACATGTGTACCTTACAATGAACATGGTTACCTTACAGTGCACATTTCTACCAAACAATGAACTTGTTTACCTTACAGTGAACACGTCCGCCTTACACTGAACATCTCTGCCTTACACTGAACATCTCTGAATTACACTGAACATGTCTGCCTTACAATGAACATGAGTACCTTACAGTGAACACGTCAACCTAACATTGAATATATTTGCCTTGCAATGAAAATATGTACCTTACAGTGAACACGTCTACAATACAATGGACACGTCTACCATACAATGACCATGAATGCCTTACAATGAACATGTGTACATTACAGTGAGTATGTGTACCTTATTATGAACATGTGTACCTGTCACTGAACATGTCTACCTTACAATGAACATGTACACCTTACAATGAACATGTGAACCCTACAATGAACATGTGAAACTTACAATGAACGTGTTTATCTAACAATGAACATGTGAACCTTACAATGAACACGGTTACCTTACAATGAACATGTGTACCCTACAATGAACATGGTTACCTTACAGTGCACATATCTACCAAACAATGAACATGTTTACCTTACAGTGAACATGTCCGCCTTACACTGAACATCTCTGCCTTACACTGAACATGTCTGCCTTACAATGAACATGTGTACCTTATAATGAACATGTCTACCATATAATAAACATGTGTTTCTTACAATGAACATGTCTACCTTACAATGAACATGTGTTCCTTACAATGAACATAGTTACTTTCCAGTGAATATGTCCGCCTTACACTGAACATGTCTGCGTTACATTGCACAAGTTCACCTTACAGTGAACATTTGTACATTACAATGAACATGTCTACTTTACAATGAACATGTGTACGTTACAATGAACATGTTTACCTTACAGTGAACATGTCCGCCTTACACTGAACATCTCTGCCTTACACTGAACATGTCTGCCTTACAATGAACATGTGTTCACTTACAGTGAACACGTCAACCTAACATTGAACATATTTACCTAACAAGGAAAATGTGTACCTTACAGTGAACACGTCTACAATACAATGGACACGTCTACCTTACAATGACCATGAATGCCTTACTATGAACATGTATACATTACAGTGAGTATGTGTACCTTATTATGAACATGTGTACCTGTCACTGAACATGTCTACCTTACAATGAACATGTGCACCTTTCAATGAACATGTGAACCTTACAATGAACATGTGAAACTTGCAGTGAACATGCTTATCTTACAATGAACATGTGAACCTTACAATGAATATGGTTACCTTACAATGAACATGTGTACCTTACAATGAACATGGTTACCTTACAGTGCACATTTCTACCAAACAATGAACTTGTTTACCTTACAGTGAACACGTCCGCCTTACACTGAACATCTCTGCCTTACACTGAACATCTCTGAATTACACTGAATATGTCTGCCTTACAATGAACATGAGTACCTTACAGTGAACACGTCCGCCTTACACTGAACATCTCTGCCTTACAATGAACATGTGCACCTTACAATGAACATGTGAACCTTACAGTGAACACGTCAACCTAACATTGAACATATTTGCCTTACAATGAAAATGTGTACCTTACAATGAACACGTCTACAATAAAATGGACACGTCTACCTTACAATGACCATGAATGCCTTACAATGACCATGTGTACTTTCCAATGACGATGTGTACCTTCCAAGGAACATGGTTACCTTACAGTGAACATGTCTTCTTTACAATTAACATGTGTACCTTACTATGAACATGTCCGCTTTACACTGAACATGTCCGCCTTACACTAAACATGTCTGCCTTACACTGCACAAGCCTACCTTACACTGAACACGTCTACCTTTCACTGAACATATCTACCTTAAAATAAACATGTGCACCTTACAATGAACATGTGAACCTTACAATGAACATGTGAACCTTACAATGAACATGTGAAACTTACAATGAACAGTTTTATCTTACAATGAACATGTGAACCTTACAATGAACATGATTACCTTACAATGAACATGTGTACCTTACAATGAACATGATTACCTTACAGGGCACATATCTACCAAACAATGAACATGTTTACCTTACAGTGAACATGTCCGCCTTACACTAAACATCTCTGCCTTACACTGAACATGTCTGCCTTACAATGAACATGTGTACCTTACAGTGAACACGTCAACCTAACATTGAACATATTTACCCTACAAGGAAAATGCGTACCTTACAGTGAACACGTCTACAATACAATGGACACGTCTACCTTACAATGACCATGAACGCCTTACAATCAAAATGTGTACATTACAGTGAGTATGTGTACCTTACAATGAACATGTGTACCCTACAATGAACATGGTTACCTTACAGTGCACATATCTACCAAACAATGAACATGTTTACCTTACGGTGAACATGTCCGCTTTACACTGAACATCTCTGCCCTACACTGAACATGTCTGCCTTACAATGAACATGTGTATCTTAAAATGAACTTGTCTACCATATAATAAACATGTGTTTCTTACAATGAACATGTCTACCTTACAATGAACATGTGTTCCTTACAATGAACATAGTTACTTTCCAATGAATATGTCCGCTTTACACTGAACATGTCTGCGTTACATTGCACAAGTTCACCTTACAGTGAACATTTGTACATTACAATGAACATGTCTACTTTACAATGAACATGTGTACGTTACAATGAATATGTCTACCTTACAGGGAACAAGTCTATCTTACAATGAACATGTCTACCTTACAATGAACATGTCCGACTTACACTGAACATGTCTACCTGACAGTGAACATGTGTACCTTACAATGAACATTTGTACCTTACAATGACCATGTGTACTTTCCAATGACGATGTGTACCTTCCAAGGAACATGGTTACCTTACAGTGAACATGTCTTCTTTACAATTAACATGTGTACCTTACTATGAACATGTCCGCTTTACACTGAACATGTCCGCCTTACACTAAACATGTCTGCCTTACACTGCACAAGCCTACCTTACACTGAACACGTCTACCTTTCACTGAACATATCTACCTTACAATAAACATGTGCACCTTACAATGAACATGTGAACCTTACAATGAACATGTGAACCTTACAATGAACATGTGAAACTTACAATGAACATTTTTATCTTACAATGAACATGTGAACCTTACAATGAACATGATTACCTTACAATGAACATGTGTACCTTACAATGAACATGGTTACCTTACAGTGCACATATCTACCAAACAATGAACATGTTTACCTTACAGTGAACATGTCCGCTTTACACTGAACATCTCTGCCTTACACTGAACATGTCTGCCTTACAATGAACATGTGTACCTTACAGTGAACACGTCAACCTAACATTGAACATATTTACCTTACAAGGAAAATGTGTACCTTGCAGTGAACACGTCTACAATACAAAGGACACGTATACCTTACAATGACCATGAACGCCTTACAATGAACATGTGTACATTACAGTGAGTATGTGTACCTTATTATGAACATGTGTACCTGTCACTGAACATGTCTACCCTACAATAAAAATGTGCACCTTACAATGAACATGTGAAACTTACAATGAACATGTTTATCTTACAATGAACATGTGAACCTTACAATGAACACGGTTACCTTACAATGAACATGTGTACCCTACAATGAACATGGTTACCTTACAGTGCACATATCTACCAAACAATGAACATGTTTACCTTACAGTGAACATGTCCGCCTTACACTGAACATCTCTGCCTTACACTGAACATGTCTGCCTTACAATGAACATGTGTACCTTATAATGAACATGTCTACCATATAATAAACATGTGTTTCTTACAATGAACATGTCTACCTTACAATGAACATGTGTTCCTTACAATGAACATAGTTACTTTCCAGTGAATATGTCCGCCTTACACTGAACATGTCTGCGTTACATTGCACAAGTTCACCTTACAGTGAACATTTGTACATTACAATGAACATGTCTACTTTACAATGAACATGTGTACGTTACAATGAATATGTCTACCTTACAGGGAACAAGTCTATCTTACAATGAACATGTCTACCTTACAATGAACATGTCCGACTTACACTGAACATGTCTACCTTACAGTGAACATGTGTACCTTACAATGAACATTTGTACCTTACAATGACCATGTGTACCTTTCAATGACGATGTGTACCTTCCAAGGAACATGGTTACCTTACAGTGAAGATGTCTTCTTTACAATTAACAAGTGTACCATACACTGAAGATGTCCGCTTTACACTGAACATGTGCGCCTTACACTAAACATGTCTGCCTTACACAGCACAAGCCTACCTTACACTGAACACGTCTACCTTTCACTAAACATGTCTACCTTACAAGAAACATGTGCACCTTACAATGAACATGTGAACCTTACAATGAACATGTGAACCTTACAATGAACATGTGAAACTTACAATGAACATTTTTATCCTACAATGAACATGTGAACCTTACAATGAACATGATTACCTTACAATGAACATGTGTACCTTACAATGAACATGGTTACCTTACAGTGCACATATCTACCAAACAATGAACATGTTTACCTTACAGTGAACATGTCCGCCTTACACTGAACATCTCTGCCTTACACTGAACATGTCTGCCTTGCAATGAACAAATGTACCTTACAGTGAACACGTCAACCTAACATTGAACATATTTGCCTTACAATGAAAATGTGTACTTTACAGTGAACACGTCTACAATACAATGGACACGTCTACCATACAATGACCATGAATGCCTTACAATGAACATGTGTACATTACAGTGAGTATGTGTACCTTATTATGAACATGTGTACCTGTCACTGAACATGTCTACCTTACAATGAACATGTGCACCTTACAATGAACATGTGAGCCTTACAATGAACATGTGAAACTTACAATGAACATGCTTATCTTACAATGAACATGTGAACCTTACAATGAACACGGTTACCTTACAATGAACATGTGTACCCTACAATGAACATGGTTACCTTACAGTGCACATATCTACCAAACAATGAACATGTTTACCTTACAGTGAACATGTCCGCCTTACACTGAACATCTCTGCCTTACACTGAACATGTCTGCCTTACAATGAACATGTGTTCACTTACAGTGAACACGTCAACCTAACATTGAACATATTTACCTAACAAGGAAAATGTGTACCTTACAGTGAACACGTCTACAATACAATGGACACGTCTACCTTACAATGACCATGAATGCCTTACTATGAACATGTATACATTACAGTGAGTATGTGTACCTTATTATGAACATGTGTACCTGTCACTGAACATGTCTACCTTACAATGAACATGTGCACCTTTCAATGAACATGTGAACCTTACAATGAACATGTGAAACTTGCAGTGAACATGCTTATCTTACAATGAACATGTGAACCTTACAATGAATATGGTTACCTTACAATGAACATGTGTACCTTACAATGAACATGGTTACCTTACAGTGCACATTTCTACCAAACAATGAACTTGTTTACCTTACAGTGAACACGTCCGCCTTACACTGAACATCTCTGCCTTACACTGAACATCTCTGAATTACACTGAATATGTCTGCCTTACAATGAACATGAGTACCTTACAGTGAACACGTCCGCCTTACACTGAACATCTCTGCCTTACAATGAACATGTGCACCTTACAATGAACATGTGAACCTTACAGTGAACACGTCAACCTAACATTGAACATATTTGCCTTACAATGAAAATGTGTACCTTACAATGAACACGTCTACAATAAAATGGGCACGTCTACCTTACAATGACCATGAATGCCTTACAATGACCATGTGTACTTTCCAATGACGATGTGTACCTTCCAAGGAACATGGTTAACTTACAGTGAACATGTCTTCTTTACAATTAACATGTGTACCTTACTATGAACATGTCCGCTTTACACTGAACATGTCCGCCTTACACTAAACATGTCTGCCTTACACTGCACAAGCCTACCTTACACTGAACACGTCTACCTTTCACTGAACATATCTACCTTACAATAAACATGTGCACCTTACAATGAACATGTGAACCTTACAATGAACATGTGAACCTTACAATGAACATGTGAAACTTACAATGAACATTTTTATCTTACAATGAACATGTGAACCTTACAATGAACATGATTACCTTACAATGAACATGTGTACCTTACAATGAACATGATTACCTTACAGGGCACATATGTACCAAACAATGAACATGTTTACCTTACAGTGAACATGTCCGCCTTACACTAAACATCTCTGCCTTACACTGAACATGTCTGCCTTACAATGAACATGTGTACCTTACAGTGAACACGTCAACCTAACATTGAACATATTTACCCTACAAGGAAAATGCGTACCTTACAGTGAACACGTCTACAATACAATGGACACGTCTACCTTACAATGACCATGAACGCCTTACAATCAACATGTGTACATTACAGTGAGTATGTGTACCTTACAATGAACATGTGTACCCTACAATGAACATGGTTACCTTACAGTGCACATATCTACCAAACAATGAACATGTTTACCTTACAGTGAACATGTCCGCTTTACACTGAACATCTCTGCCTTACACTGAACATGTCTGCCTTACAATGAACATGTGTACCTTATAATGAACATGTCTACCATATAATAAACATGTGTTTCTTACAATGAACATGTCTACCTTACAATGAACATGTGTTCCTTACAGTGAACATAGTTACTTTCCAGTGAATATGTCCGCCTTACACTGAACATGTCTGCGTTACATTGCACAAGTTCACCTTACAGTGAACATTTGTACATTACAATGAACATGTCTACTTTACAATGAACATGTGTACGTTACAATGAATATGTCTACCTTACAGGGAACAAGTCTATCTTACAATGAACATGTCTACCTTACAATGAACATGTCCGACTTACACTGAACATGTCTACCTGACAGTGAACATGTGTACCTTACAATGAACATTTGTACCTTACAATGACCATGTGTACCTTTCAATGACGATGTGTACCTTCCAAGGAACATGGTTACCTTACAATGAAGATGTCTTCTTTACAATTAACAAGTGTACCTTACACTGAAGATGTCCGCTTTACACTGAACATGTGCGCCTTACACTAAACATGTCTGCCTTACACTGCACAAGCCTACCTTACACTGAACACGTCTACCTTTCACTAAACATGTCTACCTTACAAGAAACATGTGCACCTTACAATGAACATGTGAACCTTACAATGAACATGTGAACCTTACAATGAACATGTGAAACTGACAATGAACATTTTTATCCTACAATGAACATGTGAACCTTACAATGAACATGATTACCTTACAATGAACATGTGTACCTTACAATGAACATGGTTACCTTACAGTGCACATATCTACCAAACAATGAACATGTTTACCTTACAGTGAACATGTCCGCCTTACACTGAACATCTCTGCCTTACACTGAACATGTCTGCCTTGCAATGAACAAATGTGACCTTACAGTGAACACGTCAACCTAACATTGAACATATTTGCCTTACAATGAAAATGTGTACCTTACAGTGAACACGTCTACAATACAATGGACATGTCTACCTTACAATGAACATGACTGCCTTACAATGAACATGTGTACATTACAGTGAGTATGTGTACCTTATTATGAACATGTGTACCTGTCACTGAACATGTCTACCTTACAATGAACATGTGCACCTTTCAATGAACATGTGAACCTTACAATGAACATGTGAAACTTGCAATGAACATGCTTAATCTTACAATGAACATGTGAACCTTACAATGAATATGGTTACCTTACAATGAACATGTGTACCTTACAATGAACATGGTTACCTTACAGTGCACATTTCTACCAAACAATGAACTTGTTTACCTTACAGTGGAACACGTCCGCCCTTACACTGAACATCTCTGCCTTACACTGAAACATCTCTGAATTACACTGAACATGTCTGCCTTACAATGAACATGAGTACCTTACAGTGAACACGTCAACCTAACATTGAATATATTTGCCTTGCAATTGAAAATATGTACCTTACAGTGGAACACGTCTACAATACAATGGACACGTCTACCATACAATGACCATGAATGCCTTACAGAATGAAACATGTGTACATTACAGTGAGTATGTGTACCTTATTATGAACATGTGTACCTGTCACTGAAACATGTCTACCTTACAATGAACATGTACACCTTTACAATGAAACATGTGAAACCCTACAATGAACATGTGAAACTTACAATGAACGTGTTTATCTAACAATGAACATGTGAACCTTACAATGAACACGGTTACCTTACAATGAACATGTGTACCCTACAATGAACATGGTTACCTTACAGTGCACATATCTACCAAACAATGAACATGTTTACCTTACAGTGAACATGTCCGCCTTACACTGAACATCTCTGCCTTACACTGAACATGTCTGCCTTACAATGAAACATGTGTACCTTATAATGAACATGTCTACCATATAATAAACATGTGTTTCTTACAATGAACATGTCTACCTTACAATGAACATGTGTTCCTTACAATGAACATAGTTACTTTCCAGTGAATATGTCCGCCTTACACTGAACATGTCTGCGTTACATTGCACAAGTTCACCTTACAGTGAACATTTGTACATTACAATGAACATGTCTACTTTACAATGAACATGTGTACGTTACAATGAACATGTTTACCTTACAGTGAACATGTCCGCCTTACACTGAACATCTCTGCCTTACACTGAACATGTCTGCCTTACAATGAACATGTGTTCACTTACAGTGAACACGTCAACCTAACATTGAACATATTTACCTAACAAGGAAAATGTGTACCTTACAGTGAACACGTCTACAAATACAAATGGACACGTCTACCTTACAATGACCATGAATGCCTTACTATGAACATGTATACATTACAGTGAGTATGTGTACCTTATTATGAACATGTGTACCTGTCACTGAACATGTCTACCTTACAATGAACATGTGCACCTTTCAATGAACATGTGAACCTTACAATGAACATGTGAAACTTGCAGTGACATGCTTATCTTACAATGAACATGTGAACCTTACAATGAATATGGTTACCTTACAATGAACATGTGTACCTTACAATGAACATGGTTACCTTACAGGTGCACATTTCTACCAAACAATGAACTTGTTTACCTTACAGTGAACACGTCCGCCTTACACTGAACATCTCTGCCTTACACTGAACATCTCTGAATTACACTGAATATGTCTGCCTTACATGAACATGAGTACCTTACAGTGAACACGTCCGCCTTACACTGGAACATCTCTGCCTTACAATGAACATGTGCACCTTACAATGAACATGTGAACCTTACAGTGAACACGTCAACCTAACATTGAACATATTTGCCTTACAATGAAAATGTGTACCTTACAATGAACACGTCTACAATAAAATGGACACGTCTACCTTACAATGACCATGAATGCCTTACAATGACCATGTGTACTTTCCAATGACGATGTGTACCTTCCAAGGAACATGGTTACCTTACAGTGAACATGTCTTCTTTACAATTAACATGTGTACCTTACTATGAACATGTCCGCTTTACACTGAACATGTCCGCCTTACACTAAACATGTCTGCCTTACACTGCACAAGCCTACCTTACACTGAACACGTCTACCTTTCACTGAACATATCTACCTTAAAATAAACATGTGCACCTTACAATGAACATGTGAACCTTACAATGAACATGTGAACCTTACAATGAACATGTGAAACTTACAATGAACAGTTTTATCTTACAATGAACATGTGAACCTTACAATGAACATGATTACCTTACAATGAACATGTGTACCTTACAATGAACATGATTACCTTACAGGGCACATATCTACCAAACAATGAACATGTTTACCTTACAGTGAACATGTCCGCCTTACACTAAACATGTCTGCCTTACACTGAACATGTCTGCCTTACAATGAACATGTGTACCTTACAGTGAACACGTCAACCTAACATTGAACATATTTACCCTACAAGGAAAATGCGTACCTTACAGTGAACACGTCTACAATACAATGGACACGTCTACCTTACAATGACCATGAACGCCTTACAATCAAAATGTGTACATTACAGTGAGTATGTGTACCTTACAATGAACATGTGTACCCTACAATGAACATGGTTACCTTACAGTGCACATATCTACCAAACAATGAACATGTTTACCTTACGGTGAACATGTCCGCTTTACACTGAACATCTCTGCCCTACACTGAACATGTCTGCCTTACAATGAACATGTGTATCTTAAAATGAACTTGTCTACCATATAATAAACATGTGTTTCTTACAATGAACATGTCTACCTTACAATGAACATGTGTTCCTTACAATGAACATAGTTACTTTCCAATGAATATGTCCGCTTTACACTGAACATGTCTGCGTTACATTGCACAAGTTCACCTTACAGTGAACATTTGTACATTACAATGAACATGTCTACTTTACAATGAACATGTGTACGTTACAATGAATATGTCTACCTTACAGGGAACAAGTCTATCTTACAATGAACATGTCTACCTTACAATGAACATGTCCGACTTACACTGAACATGTCTACCTGACAGTGAACATGTGTACCTTACAATGAACATTTGTACCTTACAATGACCATGTGTACTTTCCAATGACGATGTGTACCTTCCAAGGAACATGGTTACCTTACAGTGAACATGTCTTCTTTACAATTAACATGTGTACCTTACTATGAACATGTCCGCTTTACACTGAACATGTCCGCCTTACACTAAACATGTCTGCCTTACACTGCACAAGCCTACCTTACACTGAACACGTCTACCTTTCACTGAACATATCTACCTTACAATAAACATGTGCACCTTACAATGAACATGTGAACCTTACAATGAACATGTGAACCTTACAATGAACATGTGAAACTTACAATGAACATTTTTATCTTACAATGAACATGTGAACCTTACAATGAACATGATTACCTTACAATGAACATGTGTACCTTACAATGAACATGATTACCTTACAGGGCACATATCTACCAAACAATGAACATGTTTACCTTACAGTGAACATGTCCGCCTTACACTAAACATCTCTGCCTTACACTGAACATGTCTGCCTTACAATGAACATGTGTACCTTACAGTGAACACGTCAACCTAACATTGAACATATTTACCCTACAAGGAAAATGCGTACCTTACAGTGAACACGTCTACAATACAATGGACACGTCTACCTTACAATGACCATGAACGCCTTACAATCAACATGTGTACATTACAGTGAGTATGTGTACCTTACAATGAACATGTGTACCCTACAATGAACATGGTTACCTTACAGTGCACATATCTACCAAACAATGAGCATGTTTACCTTACAGTGAACATGTCCGCTTTACACTGAACATCTCTGCCTTACACTGAACATGTCTGCCTTACAATGAACATGTGTACCTTATAATGAACATGTCTACCATATAATAAACATGTGTTTCTTACAATGAACATGTCTACCTTACAATGAACATGTGTTCCTTACAATGAACATAGTTACTTTCCAGTGAATATGTCCGCCTTACACTGAACATGTCTGCGTTACATTGCACAAGTTCAGCTTACAGTGAACATTTGTACATTACAATGAACATGTCTACTTTACAATGAACATGTGTACGTTACAATGAATATGTCTACCTTACAGGGAACAAGTCTATCTTACAATGAACATGTCTACCTTACAATGAACATGTCCGACTTACACTGAACATGTCTACCTGACAGTGAACATGTGTACCTTACAATGAACATTTGTACCTTACAATGACCATGTGTAAATTTCAATGACGATGTGTACCTTCCAAGGAACATGGTTACCTTACAATGAAGATGTCTTCTTTACAATTAACAAGTGTACCTTACACTGAAGATGTCCGCTTTACACTGAACATGTGCGCCTTACACTAAACATGTCTGCCTTACACTGCACAAGCCTACCTTACACTGAACACGTCTACCTTTCACTAAACATGTCTACCTTACAAGAAACATGTGCACCTTACAATGAACATGTGAACCTTACAATGAACATGTGAACCTTACAATGAACATGTGAAACTGACAATGAACATTTTTATCCTACAATGAACATGTGAACCTTACAATGAACATGATTACCTTACAATGAAGATGTGTACCTTACAATGAACATGGTTACCTTACAGTGCACATATCTACCAAACAATGAACATGTTTACCTTACAGTGAACATGTCCGCCTTACACTGAACATCTCTGCCTTACACTGAACATGTCTGCCTTGCAATGAACAAATGTACCTTACAGTGAACACGTCAACCTAACATTGAACATATTTGCCTTACAATGAAAATGTGTTCCTTACAGTGAACACGTCTACAATACAATGGACACGTCTACCATACAATGACCATGAATGCCTTACAATGAACATGTGTACATTACAGTGAGTATGTGTACCTTATTAGGAACATGTGTACCTGTCACTGAACATGTCTACCTTACAATGAACATGTGCACCTTTCAATGAACATGTGAACCTTACAATGAACATGTGAAACTTGCAATGAACATGCTTATCTTACAATGAACATGTGAACCTTACAATGAATATGGCTACCTTACAATGAACATGTGTACCTTACAATGAACATGGTTACCTTACAGTGCACATTTCTACCAAACAATGAACTTGTTTACCTTACAGTGAACACGTCCGCCTTACACTGAACATCTCTGCCTTACACTGAACATCTCTGAATTACACTGAACATGTCTGCCTTACAATGAACATGAGTACCTTACAGTGAACACGTCAACCTAACATTGAATATATTTGCCTTACAATGAAAATGTGTACCTTACAGTGAACACGTCTACAATACAATGGACACGTCTACCATACAATGACCATGAATGCCTTACAATGAACATGTGTACATTACAGTGAGTATGTGTACCTTATTATGAACATGTGTACCTGTCACTGAACATGTCTACCTTACAATGAACATGTACACCTTACAATGAACATGTGAACCTTACAATGAACATGTGAAACTTACAATGAACGTGTTTATCTCACAATGAACATGTGAACCTTACAATGAACACGGTTACCTTACAATCAACATGTGTACCCTACAATGAACATGGTTACCTTACAGTGCACATATCTACCAAACAATGAACATGTTTACCTTACAGTGAACATGTCCGCCTTACACTGAACATCTCTGCCTTACACTGAACATGTCTGCCTTACAATGAACATGTGTACGTTAGAATGAACATGTCTACCATATAATAAACATGTGTTTCTTACAATGAACATGTCTACCTTACAATGAACATGTGTTCCTTACAATGAACATAGTTACTTTCCAGTGAATATGTCCGCCTTACACTGAACATGTCTGCGTTACATTGCACAAGTTCACCTTACAGTGAACATTTGTACATTACAATGAACATGTCTACTTTACAATGAACATGTGTACGTTACAATGAACATGTTTACCTTACAGTGAACATGTCCGCCTTACACTGAACATCTCTGCCTTACACTGAACATGTCTGCCTTACAATGAACATGTGTTCACTTACAGTGAACACGTCAACCTAACATTGAACATATTTACCTAACAAGGAAAATGTGTACCTTACAGTGAACACGTCTACAATACAATGGACACGTCTACCTTACAATGACCATGAATGCCTTACTATGAACATGTATACATTACAGTGAGTATGTGCACCTTATTATGAACATGTGTACCTGTCACTGAACATGTCTACCTTACAATGAACATGTGCACCTTTCAATGAACATGTGAACCTTACAATGAACATGTGAAACTTGCAGTGAACATGCTTATCTTACAATGAACATGTGAACCTTACAATGAATATGGTTACCTTACAATGAACATGTGTACCTTACAATGAACATAGTTACCTTACAGTGCACAATTCTACCAAACAATGAAATTGTTTACCTTACAGTGAACACGTCCGCCTTACACTGAACATCTCTGCCTTACACTGAACATCTCTGAATTACACTGAATATGTCTGCCTTACAATGAACATGAGTACCTTACAGTGAACACGTCCGCCTTACACTGAACATCTCTGCCTTACAATGAACATGTGCACCTTACAATAAACATGTGAACCTTACAGTGAACACGTCAACCTAACATTGAACATATTTGCCTTACAATGAAAATGTGTACCTTACAATGAACACGTCTACAATAAAATGGACACGTCTACCTTACAATGACCATGAATGCCTTACAATGACCATGTGTACTTTCCAATGACGATGTGTACCTTCCAAGGAACATGGTTACCTTACAGTGAACATGTCTTCTTTACAATTAACATGTGTACCTTACTATGAACATGTCCGCTTTACACTGAACATGTCCGCCTTACACTAAACATGTCTGCCTTACACTGCACAAGCCTACCTTACACTGAACACGTCTACCTTTCACTGAACATATCTACCTTACAATAAACATGTGCACCTTACAATGAACATGTGAACCTTACAATGAACATGTGAACCTTACAATGAACATGTGAAACTTACAATGAACATTTTTATCTTACAATGAACATGTGAACCTTACAATGAACATGATTACCTTACAATGAACATGTGTACCTTACAATGAACATGATTACCTTACAGGGCACATATCTACCAAACAATGAACATGTTTACCTTACAGTGAACATGTCCGCCTTACACTAAACATCTCTGCCTTACACTGAACATGTCTGCCTTACAATGAACATGTGTACCTTACAGTGAACACGTCAACCTAACATTGAACATATTTACCCTACAAGGAAAATGCGTACCTTACAGTGAACACGTCTACAATACAATGGACACGTCTACCTTACAATGACCATGAACGCCTTACAATCAACATGTGTACATTACAGTGAGTATGTGTACCTTACAATGAACATGTGTACCCTACAATGAACATGGTTACCTTACAGTGCACATATCTACCAAACAATGAACATGTTTACCTTACAGTGAACATGTCCGCTTTACACTGAACATCTCTGCCTTACACTGAACATGTCTGCCTTACAATGAACATGTGTACCTCATAATGAACTTGTCTACCATATAATAAACATGTGTTTCTTACAATGAACATGTCTACCTTACAATGAACATGTGTTCCTTACAATGAACATAGTTACTTTCCAGTGAATATGTCCGCTTTACACTGAACATGTCTGCGTTACATTGCACAAGTTCACCTTATAGTGAACATTTGTACATTACAATGAACATGTCTACTTTACAATGAACATGTGTACGTTGCAATGAATATGTCTACCTTACAGGGAACAAGTCTATCTTACAATGAACATGTCTACCTTACAATGAACATGTCCGACTTACACTGAACATGTCTACCTAACAGTGAACATGTGTACCTTACAATGAACATTTGTACCTTACAATGACCATGTGTACCTTTCAATGACGATGTGTACCTTCCAAGGAACATGGTTACCTTACAATGAAGATGTCTTCTTTACAATTAACAAGTGTACCTTACACTGAAGATGTCCGCTTTACACTGAACATGTGCGCCTTACACTAAACATGTCTGCCTTACACTGCACAAGCGTACCTTACACTGAACACGTCTACCTTTCACTAAACATGTCTACCTTACAAGAAACATGTGCACCTTACAATGAACATGTGAACCTTACAATGAACATGTGAACCTTACAATGAACATGTGAAACTGACAATGAACATTTTTATCCTACAATGAACATGTGAACCTTACAATGAACATGATTACCTTACAATGAACATGTGTACCTTACAATGAACATGGTTACCTTACAGTGCACATATCTACCAAACAATGAACATGTTTACCTTACAGTGAACAAGTCCGCCTTACACTGAACATCTCTGCCTTACACTGAACATGTCTGCCTTGCAATGAACAAATGTACCTTACAGTGAACACGTCAACCTAACATTGAACATATTTGCCTCACAATGAAAATGTGTACCTTACAGTGAACACGTCTACAATACAATGGACACGTCTACCATACAATGACCATGAATGCCTTACAATGAACATGTGTACATTACAGTGAGTATGTGTACCTTATTATGAACATGTGTACCTGTCACTGAACATGTCTACCTTACAATGAACATGTGCACCTTTCAATGAACATGTGAACCTTACAATGAACATGTGAAACTTGCAATGAACATGCTTATCTTACAATGAACATGTGAACCTTACAATGAATATGGTTACCTTACAATGAACATGTGTACCTTACAATGAACATGGTTACCTTACAGTGCACATTTCTACCAAACAATGAACTTGTTTACCTTACAGTGAACACGTCCGCTTTACACTGAACATCTCTGCCTTACACTGAACATCTCTGAATTACACTGAACATGTCTGCCTTACAATGAACATGAGTACCTTACAGTGAACACGTCAACCTAACATTGAATATATTTGCCTTACAATGAAAATATGTACCTTACAGTGAACACGTCTACAATACAATGGACACGTCCACCATACAATGACCATGAATGCCTTACAATGAACATGTGTACATTACAGTGAGTATGTGTACCTTATTATGAACATGTGTACCTGTCACTGAACATGTCTACCTTACAATGAACATGTACACCTTACAATGAACATGTGAACCTTACAATGAACATGTGAATCTTACAATGAACGTGTTTATCTCACAATGAACATGTGAACCTTACAATGAACACGGTTACCTTACAATGAACATGTGTACCCTACAATGAACATGGTTACCTTACAGTGCACATATCTACCAAACAATGAACATGTTTACCTTACAGTGAACATGTCCGCCTTACACTGAACATCTCTGCCTTACACTGAACATGTCTGCCTTACAATGAACATGTGTACCTTATAATGAACATGTCTACCATATAATAAACATGTGTTTCTTACAATGAACATGTCTACCTTACAATGAACATGTGTTCCTTACAATGAACATAGTTACTTTCCAGTGAATATGTCCGCCTTACACTGAACATGTCTGCGTTACATTGCACAAGTTCACCTTACAGTGAACATTTGTACATTACAATGAACATGTCTACTTTACAATGAACATGTGTACGTTACAATGAACATGTCTACCTTACAATGAACATGTCCGACTTACACTGAACATGTCTACCTTACAGTGAACATGTGTACCTTACAATTGTTGTATTTAGAAGCAGTAAAAACACGTGTGAACGCTACTCTATATATTTTCAACTGAACATAATGTCTCGATAACCTCAAACACAACATTTCCCCCCTCTTTAGTTCAATGTGTCCATTGTCACTTTACTAAATATAACAAGTTTGCAGATTGTCTTTTTTTTACATAGATTTACAATAAATCCGTTACTGTTGTTCAGGTAGGTACATTTTCATGAAAATAGTCTGGTCTTCTTCTAATTCTTTGAGGATATTTTCGTACATATAACTCCGTAGGTCTGGTGGTAGTTTCGTATTCTCCTGGAGTATCAATATTGTCCTCTTCCTCCCCCTCTTGATCAAAGTTGGTTGGTTTAAGCTTGGATAAGAACTTAAAGTGTTGAACGTTGCGTGTGATAGTATGTCCCGGTCGGCTTGCCGTCAATTTTGTACCTTGAACTCGTGTGACACAGTATGGTTTTGGATCAAAGGGGCTTGAAAGCTTGTTGCGTTTCGGTTGTTTTACCAGCACGTAGTCGCCTTTGTTTATAGCTGGTTGGCGAGCATGAAATCGGGCGTCGACATACTTTTTCATTTTAAGTTTTTGTTGTGCATCTCGGTGTGGTGCCTCCTTGATGGCATCCCTGTTCGGTTGGTTGTTAAGACTGGGCAATTTTCCTCTAACTTGTCGTTGAAATAGCGCTTCAGCTGGACTGACTCCGGTTGTTGAATGTGTCGATATGCGATAATTTAACAGGAAATTATACAGTGCGATCTTCCAAGGCTTCCCTTCTATTGTAGCAATCCATAGGGTTTTGTTAAGGTTGCGCATAAAATTTTCGGCAGTTGAATTTGCTTTCGGATGTAGCGGTGTGATTCTGTGATGATCTATTCCTTTAGCATGCATGTAGCGTTTAAATTCGTTGCTGTGAAATGGACTGCCGTTATCAGAAATGATTTTATGAGGGAGTCCATGCGTTGCAAAAATTTTACTGAGAGCTCCCAAAGTCGGTAAAGCAGCTGTTGAGCCAACGATTTCTACTTCGGGAAAGCGTGTACGTTGGTCTATTACTACCAGTAAGTGCGAGCGATTTGGTAAGGGTCCCAGAAAGTCTATGTTCAATGTGTGCCACGGCGATGGTGGTAGGGGAGATGGTTTCAGTGGTGGCGGTGGGTTCATTCTTGAATTTGCGATACACAGTGAACAGTTCTTGCAAAGTGTTTCGACTTGTTGGTTAATATCCGGAAAATAAATTTTATCACGCAATATGGATTTCGTTTTTGTCATTCCAAGGTGTGTTTCATGAGCTAGTTTAAGCATTCTGTGGCGTAAACTGGTCGGTGCTACAATTCGATTTCCTCTAAGTATCAAGGATTCGTCGTTGTTGCAAGTGAACTCGTTGCGTATTTTGTTATAAAGGTGAAGCTCTTTAACGTTACAGTTGGGATATTTTGTGGATATTGTGTCTATTGAATACCATTTAGTAGAGCGAATAAGTTCTTTCAGACATTGCAGGGTCGGGTCATTTTTCGTGTGTAGTTTTATCTCGTCTAGCGTAATGGCTATCGGTTCTGCATGCTTTGTTGTAAAATTTACGTATTCTTCGATGATTCTGGTAGAGTTTGTATTACTGTCGGGAACGGTGTGTCGGGAACAATAGTCTGCCGGGTTGAAAGAGCCATTGATGTGACGAATATTGAAGCTAAACCCTTGTAGGCGTAAACACCATCGTTCTATACGTAAAGGTAAAGTTGACTTAGGATTACTGAGTAATGATACCAATGGTTTGTGGTCTGTAAGAATTTCAAAGTCTGAGCCAAGTATATATATGGAGAATTTTTCACATCCGTGGACAATTGCTAAACATTCCTTTTCTAATTGGCTATAACGAGATTCTGTATCTGATAATGCTCGGCTCGAGTATGCTATAACGCGATAGTCTTCCGTTTGTTGTGTGTGTTGCAGTAGTATAGCACTGATGCCATGTGGACCAGCATCAGTTACAATCGTGGTGGACTTCTGTGGTGAGAAATAACTCATAACAGTATTTGATGACAGCGATTGTTTCAGTTGATTGAACGCAGATTGCTCGACTGGTCCCCAGGACCATGTTGTATCTTGTTTGGTGAGATTTCGCAGCGGTGTAGCTATGTCAGCGTAATGGGGTATAAATCGACCTTAGAAATTCGTCATTCCTAGGAAAGATCGCATTTCGGTTGGATTGGTCGGTGGTGCTAACAGCTGTATCGCTCTGACTTTCTCTGGACTTGGGCTTATTCCTGCGGCTGAAAAGATGAAGCCAAAAAAATTCTACTGAGGATTTATCGAACTCACATTTTTCAAGATTCAATGTTAGTCCGTATGTCCCGAAACGTTGTAAGACTTTTTCCAAGATGGTGTCCAGTTCTTTTAGACTTTGGGCAAAGAGGATGATGTCGTCAGCTATATTCTTGCAGCCTGGGATGTCTCTCAAAATATTCTCTAGTTTTATTTGTAGCTCTTCAGAGGCCGATGAGGTACCAAAGTTAAGCCGTTTGTATCGATGCAAACCCTGGTGTGTCGAAAATGTTGTTATTGATCTTGAATCAGGCTCTAACTCAAGCTGCAAGAAGGCACTGGTCATGTCGAGTTTACAAAAGTATTTCGCGCCGTTTAGTTCGTGAATCAGATCGTCTATAGATGGCGCAGGATGACGTGTGCGCTTTATGGCTTTGTTTGCTTGGCGCATGTCTATACACATACGAATTTCGTCCGGATTATTTTTTTTTGGTACAACAACGATCGGTGAAACCCAGGGTGTCGGCTGGTCAGTGACGTCCTCGATTATATCGGCTTTTCTGAGTTTGTCTAGTTCTTTGTCGACTTTTTGACGGAGGTGAAAAGGGATACGTCGTGGTTTTTGAGCGACAGGTTTAACGCTTTCATCGATGTGTAATTTTACTGGCTGATCTTTGAGCTTTCCTGTCCCGTTAAAAACTGCTTTATATTCTGTGAGAAGAGAATGGAGACGCTCCGGAATGTGAGTTGTACGATCAGAAGAGTTAGCTTTGACGTCACTATGCAGCATGGGTGTAGGCGTTATGTTGTTTATTTCTATTTCTTGAAACGTTGTGCTCAATAGTCCTAATTCAATTGCGAGATTTCCGCCAATCAGATTCGGTGCTTTTGTGTTAAGAACAAAAAACTCATCAAGAATGAGTTTCCGTTTTGACTCAGCGAGACACTGAAGCACGCCCAATACTTTCAGCTGTGAAGTTTCTGTTGACGATCCGTAAGGTACTAAACACACTTGCGATTTTCTTAGCTTATGTTGCTTCGTTTTTTGTAAACGTTGAAGCGTTTCTATATTTAATATGTTTGTACTACAACCTGTGTCTATTAAAACTGGAATAGAATGTCCGGATACCTTGATGCTGGTTTTGAATGTCCTGAGTTTGTCCTTAGGATGAAGCGAGTTGACACGATTTACGGAGAAGCAATTTCTGCCAAAGGGTCGACCGACTGTTCGGTGCCCTGGTTGAACGAAACGAACGGGGGTAACGAGAAGGTGGTGGGTTCATACTATGTTTACGAGATGAGCGACATACACGTGCGAAGTGATTCAATTTTCCACACGATCGACATACTTGATTTTTAGCAGGGCACTGTTTTGCATGGGGCCAAGCATTTCCGCAGTTAAAACATGACTTACTTGGTATTTCTTTTTTGTGGACTTGCATTTGTAGATCAGCGATTTGTTTACGTAAAACTTGAACTTCCTCTGCTGGTGAAGCTTCACCTATATTGTTTGTGGCTCCAGCTTCAATTTCTTGAGATTGATGCTCCACGTCTTCGTATAATTTACCTCGTGTGAGAATGTCCTGTAGAGATGCTTCTTTATTACTGAAGCAATATTTTCTAAGCTTGTTTGACGTTGTTCCTAAAATTAGCTGTGTTTTGATCTGTTGGTTGATACTGTCAAAATTACAACGTGAAGCAATAGTTTTAAGTCGTACATAATAAGATTGTAAAGTTTCGCCATCATTCTGTATTGTTTTTTGAAAATTCCAAACTTCAAAACATTCGTTCGTTTTCGGCTCAAAATATCGACTAAATGCATTAGTTAAATCTTCGATCGTAGTTCCAGTATTGTCAAGTACTTCAAAAATATCTTGTAATTCAAATCCTCCGTAATGTAATAACAAAGCTCTCTTTCTTGTTTGGTCTTCGATGTTCATTGCCGTTATAAAGTTATTAAATCTACTAACATATTTCTTCCAACGTATACCAACACTGTGCATTTCACTTTCGTCGAGAGAAAATTTAGGAAAATCTGGTAAAAAGGTACTCGTCGCCATTGTTGTATTTAGAAGCAGTAAAAACACGTGTGAACGCTACTCTATATATTTTCAACTGAACTTAATGTCTCGATAACCTCAAACACAACAACAATGAACATTTGTACCTTACAATGACCATGTGTACCTTTCAATGACGATGTGTACCTTCCAAGGAACATGGTTACCTTACAGTGAAGATGTCTTCTTTACAATTAACAAGTGTACCCTACACTGGATATGTCCGCTTTACACTGAACATGTGCGCCTTACACTAAACATGTCTGCCTTACACTGCACAAGTCTACCTTACACTGAACACGTCTACCTTTCACTAAACATGTCTACCTTACAAGAAACATGTGCACCTTACAATGAACATGTGAACCTTACAATGAACATGTGAACCTTACAATGAACATGTGAACCTTACAATGAACATTTTTATCCTACAATGAACATGTGAACCTTACAATGAACATGATTACCTTACAATGAACATGTGTACCTTACAATGAAGATGGTTACCTTACAGTGCACATATCTACCAAACAATGAACATGTTTACCTTACAGTGAACATGTCCGCCTTACACTGAACATCTCTGCCTTACACTGAACATGTCTGCCTTGCAATGAACAAATGTACCTTACAGTGAACACGTCAACCTAACATTGAACATATTTGCCTTACAATGAAAATGTGTACCTTACAGTGAACACGTCTACAATACAATGGACACGTCTACCATACAATGACCATGAATGCCTTACAATGAACATGTGTACATTACAGTGAGTATGTGTACCTTATTATGAACATGTGTACCTGTCACTGAACATGTCTACCTTACAATGAACATGTGCACCTTACAATGAACATGTGAGCCTTACAATGAACATGTGAAACTTACAATGAACATGTTTATCTTACAATGAACATGTGAACCTTACAATGAACACGGTTACCTTACAATGAACATGTGTACCCTACAATGAACATGGTTACCTTACAGTGCACCTATCTACCAAACAATGAACATGTTTACCTTACAGTGAACATGTCCGCCTTACACTGAACATCTCTGCCTTACACTGAACATGTCTGCCTTACAATGAACATGTGTTCACTTTCAGTGAACACGTCAACCTAACATTGAACATATTTACCTAACAAGGAAAATGTGTACCTTACAGTGAACACGTCTACAATACAATGGACACGTCTACCTTACAATGACCATGAATGCCTTACTATGAACATGTATACATTACAGTGAGTATGTGTACCTTATTGTGAACATGTGTACCTGTCACTGAACATGTCTACCTTACAATGAACATGTGCACCTTACAATGAACATGTGAACCTTACAATGAACATGTGAAACTTACAATGAACGTGTTTATCTCACAATGAACATGTGAACCTTACAATGAACACGGTTACTTTACAATGAACATGTGTACCCTACAATGAACATGGTTACCTTACTGTGCACATATCTACCAAACAATGAACATGTTTACCTTACAGTGAACATGTCCGCCTTACACTGAACATCTCTGCCTTACACTGAACATGTCTGCCTTACAATGAACATGTGTACCTTACAGTGAACACGTCAACCTAACATTGCACATATTTACCTTACAAGGAAAATGTGTACCTTACAGTGAACACGTCTGCAATACAATGGACACGTCTACCTTACAATGACCATGAATGCCTTACAATGAACATGTATACATTACAGTGAGTATGTGTACCTTATTATGAACATGTGTACCTGTCACTGAACATGTCTACCTTACAATGAACATGTGCACCTTACAAAGAACATGTGAGCCTTACAATGAACATGTGAATCTTGCAATGAACATGCTTATCTTACAATGAACATGTGAACCTTACAATGAACATGGTTACCTTACAATGAACATGTGTACCTTACAATGAACATGGTTACCTTACAGTGCACATTTCTACCAAACAATGAATTGTTTACCTTACAGTGAGCACGTCCGCCTTACACTGAACATCTCTGCCTTACACTGAACATCTCTGAATTACACTGAACATGTCTGCCTTACAATGAACATGTGTACCTTACAGTGAACACGTCAACCTAACGTTGAACATATTTGCCTCACAATGAAAATGTGTACCTTACAATGAACACGTCTACAATACAATGGACACGTCTACCTTACAATGACCATGAATGCCTTACAATGAACATGTGTACCTTCCAATGACGATGTGTACCTTCCAAGGAACATGGTTACCTTACAGTGAACATGTCTTCTTTACAATTAACATGTGTACCTTACACTGAACATGTCCGCTTTACACTGAACATGTCCGCCTTACACTAAACATGTCTGTCTTACACTGCACAAGCCTACCTTACACTGAACACGTCAACCTTTCACTGAACATGTCTACCTTACAATAAACATGTGCACCTTACAATGAACATGTGAACCTTACAATGAACATATGAACCTTACAATGAACATGTGAAACTTACAATGAACATTTTTATCTTACAATGAACATGTGAACTTTACAATGAACATGATTACCTTACAATGAACATGGTTACCTTACAGGGCACATATCTACCAAACAATGAACATGTTTACCTTACAGTGAACATGTCCGCCTTACACTGAACATCTCTGCCTTACACTGAACATGTCTGCCTTACAATGAACATGTGTACCTTACAGTGAACACGTCAACCTAACATTGAACATATTTACCTTACAAGGAAAATGCGTACCTTACAGTGAACACGTCTACAATACAATGGACACGTCTACCTTACAATGACCATGAACGCCTTACAATGAACATGTGTACATTACAGTGAGTATGTGTACCTTACAATGAACATGTGTACCCTACAATGAGCATGGTTATCTTACAGTGCACATATCTACCAAACAATGAACATGTTTACCTTACAGTGAACATGTCCGCCTTAAACTGAACATCTCTGCCTTACACTGAACATATCTGGCTTACAATGAACATGTGTACCTTACAGTGAACACGTCAACCTAACATTGAACATATTTACCTTACAAGGAAAATGTGTACCTTACAGTGAACACGTCTACAATACAATGGACACGTCTACCTTACAATGACCATGAACGCTTTACAATGAACATGTGTACATTACAGTGAGTATGTGTACCTTATTATGAACATGTGTACCTGTCACTGAACATGTCTACCTTGCAATGAACTTGTGAACCTTACAATGAACATGTGAACCTTACAATGAACATGTGAACCTTACAATGAACATGTGAAACTTACAATGAACATTTTTATCTTACAATGAACATGTGAACCTTAAAATGAACATGATTATCTTACAATGAACATGTGTACCTTACAATGAACATGGTTACCTTACAAGGCACATATCTACCAAACAATGAACATGTTTAACTTACAGTGAACATGTCCGCCTTACACTGAACATCTCTGCCTTACACTGAACATGTCTGCCTAACAATGAACATGTGTACCTTACAGTGAACACGTCAACCTAAATTTGAACATATTTACCTTACAAGGAAAATGCGTACCTTACAGTGAACACGTCTACAATACAATGGACACGTCTACCTTACAATGACCATGAACGCCTTACAATGAACATGTGTACATTACAGTGAGTATGTGTACCTTACAATGAACATGTGTACCCTACAAGGAACATGGTTACCTTACAGTGCACATATCTACCAAACAATGAACATGTTTACCTTACAGTGAACATGTCCGCCTTACACTGAACATCTCTGCCTTACACTGAACATGTCTGCCTTACAATGAACATGTGTACCTTACAGTGAACACGTCAACCTAACATTGAACATATTTGCCTTACAATGAAAATGTGTACCTTACAGTGAACACGTCTACAATACAATGGACACGTCTACCTTACAATGACCTTGAATGCCTTACAATAAACATGTGTACATTACAATGAGTATGTGTACCTTATTATGAACATGTGTACCTGTCAATGAACATGTCTACCTTACAATGAACATGTGCACCTTACAATGAACATGTGAACCTTACAATGAACATGTGAAACGTACAATGAACATGTTTATCTTACAATGAACATGTAAACCTTACAATGAACATGGTTACCTTACAATGAACATGTGTACCTTACAATGAACATGGTTACCTTACAGTGAATATGTCCGCCTTACACTGAACATGTCTGCGCTACATTGCACAAGTTCACCTTACAGTGAACATTTGTACATTACAATGAACATGTCTACTTTACAATGAACATGTGTACGTTACAATGAATATGTCTACCTCACAGGGAACAAGTCTATCTTAAAATGAACATGTCTACCTTACAATGAACATGTCCGACTTACACTGAACATGTCTACCTTACAATGAACATTTGTACCTTACAATGAACATTTGTACCTTACAATGACCATGTGTACTTTCCAGTGACGATGTATACCTTCCAAGGAACATGGTTACCTTACAGTGAACATGTCTTCTTTACAATTAACATGTGTACCTTACACTGAACATGTCCGCTTTACACTGAACATGTCCGCCTTACACTAAACATGTCTGCCTTACACTTCACAAGCCTACTTTAAACTGAACACGTCTACCTTTCACTGAACATGTCTACCTTACAATAAACATGTGCACCTTACAATGAACATGTGAACCTTTCAATGAACATGTGAACCTTAAAATGAACATGTGAAACTTACAATGAACATTTTTATCTTACAATGAACATGTGAACCTTACAAGGAAAATGTCTACCTTACAATGAATATGTCCGCCTTACACTGAACATGTCTACCTTACAGTGAACATGTGTACCTTACAATGAACATGTGTACCTTACAATGACGATGTGTACCTTCCAAGGAACATAGTTACCTTACAGTGATCATGTCCACTTTACAATGAACATGTGTACCTTACACTGAACATGTCCGCTTTACACTGAACATGTCCGCCTTACACTAAACATGTCTGCCTTACACTGTAAAAGTCTACCTCACACTGAACACGTCTACCTGTCACTGAACATGTCTACCCTACAATAAACATGTGCACCTTACAATGAAAATGTGAACCTTATAATGAACATGTGAAACTTACAATGAACATGTTTATCTTACAATGAAGATGTGAACCTTACAATGAACATGGTTACCTTACAATGAACATGTGTAAATTACAATGAACATGGTTACCTTACAGTGAACATATCTACCATACAATGAACATGTTTACCTTACAGTGAACATGTCCGCCTTACACTGAACATGTCTGCCTTACACTGCACAAGTAAACTTTACAATGAACATGTCAACTTTACATTGAACATGTTTGCCTTACAATGAACATGTGTACCTTAAAGCGAACAGGTCAACTTGACATTGAACATATTTGCCTTACAATGTACATGTGTACTTTACAGTGAACACGTCTACAATACAAAGGGCACGTCTACCTTACAACGAACGTGAATGCCTTACAATGAACATGTGTACCTTGCAGTGAGTATGTGTACCTTATTATGAATATGTGAACCTGACATTAAACATCTCGACCAAAAATAAACATGTTTAACTTATTATGAGCATGTGTACCTAACATTGAACATGTCTACCTTACAATGAACATGTCTCCCATATAATACACATGTCTTCATTACAATGAACATGTCTACCTTATACTGCACAAATCTACCTTACAGTGAACATGTGTACCTTACAATGCACATGTCTACCTAACAATGAACATATGTACGTTACAATGAACTTGTCTACATTACAGGGAACATGTCTACAATATAATGAACATGTCTAACTTACAATGAACAAGTGTGCCTTACAATGAAAATGTGTGCCTTACAATGAACATGTGTACCTTACAATGAACATGTTTATCTTACAATGAACATGTGAACCTTACAATGAACATGGTTAGCTTACAATGAACATGTGTACCTTACAATGAACATGGTTAGCTTACAGTGAACATATCTACCATACAATGAACATGTTTACCTTACAGTGAACATGTCCGCCTTACACTGAACATGTTTTCCTTACACTGCACAAGTATACCTTACAATGAACATGTAAACTTTACATTGAACATGTTTGCCTTACAATGAACACGTGTACCTTACAGTAAACACGTTAACCTAACATTGAACATATTTGCCTTACAATGAACATGTGTACCTTACAGTGAACACGTCTACAATACAATGGACACGTCTACCTTACAATGAACATGAATGCCTCACAATGAACATGTGTACCTTACAGTGAGTACGTCTACCTTTATAAACATGTTCACCTTACAGTAAACATGCATACCTTAAACTAAACATGTTTACCTTACGGTGAACACGTCGACTTTCACTGATGATATCTATCTTACAATGAACATGTGCACATGAACATGTGAAACTCACAGTGAACATATGTACCTTATAACGAACATGTCTATATTACAATGAACATGTCTACCTTACAATGAACATTTGTATGTTACAATGAATATGTCTACCTTACAGGGAACAGGTCTATCTTACAATGAACATGTCTACCTTACAATGAACATGTCCGCTTTACATTGAACATGTCCGCCTTACACTAAACATGTCTGCCTTACACTGCACAAGTCTACCTTACACTGAACATGTCTACCTGTCACTGAACATGTTTACCTTACAATGAACATGTGAACCTTACAATGAACATGTGAAACTTACAATGAACATGTTTATCTTACAATGAACATGTGAACCTTACAATGAACATGGTTACCTTACTATGAACATGTATACCTTACAATGAACATGTTTACGTTACACTGAACATGTCCGCCTTACACTGAACATGTCTGCCTTACACTGCACAAGTATACCTTACAATGAACATGTCAAACTTACATTGAACATGTTTGCCTTACAATGAACATGTGTACCTTACAGTGAACATGTCAACCTTACATTGAACATATTTGCCTCAAAATGAACATGTGTACCTTAGAGTGAACACGTCTACAATAGAATGGACACGTCTACCGTACAATGAACATGAAAGCCTTCCAAAGAACATGTGTACCTTACAGTGAGTACGTGTGCCTTATTATGAACTTGTGAACCTGACAGTGATGGTAGACGTGTTCACTGAAAGGCACACATCTTCATTGTAATGCACACATGTTCATTGTAAGGTACCAATGTTTATTGTATGGTAAGCATGTTCTTTCTAAGGTAGACATGTTCATTGTTTGGTAGAGGTATTTATTGTAAGGTACACATGTTCATTGTAAAGCACACTTGTTCATTGTAAGGTAGACATATTCATTATAAGGTAGACTTGTTCCCTGTAAGGTAGACATGTTCATTGTAACGTACACATGTTCATTGTAAGGTAGATATGTTCATTGTATGGTAGACGTGTTCATTGTAAGGTACACATGTTCATTGTAAGGCACACATGTTCACTGTAAGGTAGACATGTTCATTGTATGTTAGACATGTTCAGTGTAAGGTACACATGTTCATTGTAAGGTACATATGTTCACTGTAAGGTATACATGTTTAGTGTAAAGTAGACGGGTCTATTGCATGGTAGACGTGTTCACTGTAAAGCGCACATGTTCATTGTATGGCACATACATGTTCATTGTAAGGTACACATGTTCACTGTACCGTATACATGTTTAGTGTAAGGTTGACGTGTGTATTGAATGGTAGACGTGTTCACTGTAAGGTACACATGTTCATTGTAAGGCATACATGTCCATTGTAAGGTAGACATGTTCATTGTAAAGTACACATGTTTACTGTAAAGTAACCATGTTCATTGTAAGGTACACATGTTCATTGTAAGGTAGACATTTCCATTTCATGGTAGACGTGTTCACTGTAAGGTACACATGTTCATTGTAAGGTAGACAAGTGCATTTTAAGTTAGACATGTTCACGGTAAGGTAGACATGTTCATTGTAAGGTACATATCTTCACTGTAGGGTATTCATGTTTAGTGTAAGGCAGATGTGTCCATTGTATGGTCGACGTGTTCACTGAAAGGTACACATGTTCATTGTAAGGCACACATGTTCATTGTAAGGTAGACATGTTTATTGTATGGTACACATGTTCATTGTAAGGTAGACATGTCCATTGTTAGGTGCACATGTTCATAATTGGGTAGAGCTGTCCATTGTTTGGTAGAGGTGTTTATTATAGGTACACATGTTCATTGTAAGGTAGACCTGTGCATTGTAAGGTACACATGTTCACTGTAAGGTAGATTTGTGCAGTGGAAGATACACATGTTCACTGTAATGCAGACATGTTCATTGCAACGTACACGTACTTATGTTCATTGTAACGTACACATGTTCATTGTAACGTAGGCATGTTTATTATAAGGTAGACATGTTCATTGTAAGGTAGACATGTTCATTGTTAGGTACACATGCCCATAATAAGGTAGACATGTTCATTGTTTGGTAGAGGTGTTTATTATAAGGTACACATGTTCCATGTAAAGCACACTTGTTCATTGTAAGGGACACATGTTCATTGTAAGGTAGACATGTTCCCTGTAAGGTAGACATGTTCATTGAACGTACACATGTTCATTGTAAGGTAGATTTGTTCATTGTATGGCAGACATGTTCATTGCAAAGTAGACTCGTTCCTTGTAAGGTACACATGTTCACTGAAAGGCGGACATGTTCATTGTATGGTAGACATGTCCATTGTTTGGTAGAGGTGTTTATTGTAGGTTACACATGTTCATTCTAAGGCACACTTGTTCGTTGTGCGTAGACATGTTCATTGTAAGGTAGACATGTTTATTGTATGACAGACATGTTTATGGTAAGGTAGACATGTTCATTGTAAGGTACACATCTTCTCTTTCAGGTATACTTGTGCAGTGTAAGGCAGACAAGTTCAGTGTAAGGCGGACATGTTCACTGTAAGGTAAACATGTTCATTGTATGGTGGACATGTTCACTGTAAGGTAACCATGTTCATTGTAAGGTACACATGTTCATTGTAAGGTATACATGTTTAGTGATTTTTTCCCGTTGTATAGTAGAAACTAGAAATAAATAATACGCTCTTAAATACCAAATGGGCTTAGCCTCGCTCCGCCAAAATTCTTATTAGACGAGCAGGGCTTTGTTTTTTTGTTTTTTTAATGCGTCAGCTTGCGCAACAACAGATTAAATCTTTATTTGTATTTGGCGTTAGCGAATGCGAAGGCTGCAGGAAGATCGTCTTTTAAGATCAATAGTGTTTTCGTATAGATTTGGCAATCAATAAAGTGGTGGTGTCTAAAGTTATTGCTCTATCTGTTTTATTTCGAATATTTATTATACACAGGATTACTACTTCAGCAAAACAATATTGTTGTTTTACAAGAAGATTATGTGTTAATATATTCCAAATCTAAAACTCCAATACTAAAATATTATCTATACAATACACATTTTGTAAGTACTTAAGGCAACGCAATAAAATTTGGAATGATACTCCATACTCTATCGCGAAAATATATCAGAAAAAAGTAAAAGCTACAAAAGTACCCATGTGGACTGTGTGAAAGAAAGAAAAAGCAGTTAGTAACAAATTAGTAACTTACGTAACAAATAGGAAAATAAAAAAACAAACAAATTATTAAGTTCCTTAACAAATTTATTATAGCCTTCCATTTTCCTAATATTTAGTGGTAGACAGTTGTACATCTTTGCTGCAACAAAATAGGCAGAAACTCTGTGCATACAGCAGGTAATTTAAAAGCATTGTTAGTGTTTCTTGTATTTTGCCTGTTTTCAAACTTCTTGAAATTACCAGAATAGTTATCACATATATTCTCATCAAGACACTCTCTTACAAATTTGCAAGAATGTTTCTGTTGGCAATTGAGAATGGCTTAGTTTTCTCGTTGTCATTATTAATAATGTTTTTCGCACATCTATCAAGTGAAGCAATAATTATGTTTGCGAGTATCTGTGTGATGTAGCATATTCAAGAAACAGTACGTTATAACTGAAAGAATCATAGTTTGATAAATATTTTGGCCACGTTTGATGTCAGTTGTGATCTCAAAGTTGAGTTACAAACAAACGTGACGATGCTTTCTTGTGCGACATGTCAACGTGATCATTTAAGGAAAGAGTTTGGTCAAAGTTTGACTCCAAGATGTTTGTACGAGATGGTGACGTAAATGATACTGTTTGATATTTAATCTCTAAAACTCTTCAGACATAGCTCTTTCCCGGTCCCAAAATTCATCGCATCAGTTTTACCTTTATTTAACCCTATTCGGTCCTGGGTTTTTCGAACGTACTATGACCGGGGGCGGATTCGGCCCTCCCCCCCCCCTCAATAACTTTTCATAGGGTTGTTCAAATTGAATCAAACTTGACACGCTTATAGTACGTCATAAAAGGAACAAAATGGCAGCAATAAGGTTTTACTTACGTCGGCACCTTTTCTGTGACGTCATCAGAAGCTTGAAATTTGTTAAAAATGCCACTATATGCTTAAAATTTAATTACTTTTGTTCCAGAGCGAATTTTTGCATTCTGTTAGAAGTTTCTGAAAGCTAAATAAAAGTTATTTAACATAGTTTCCGGTTTTTACGTGGATCGCATAAAAAATTGCCAAAAATTGCCCGAGAATCCGGTTTTTTCCGATTTTCGGGTAATATCCGACAAAATCGGGAAATCGGATTAATCACGTGTCCAAATTATGCAAAATGATTCTTCTTAATAAAACAAAGTCGTGTTGCAAGTTTCAAGTTCTAAGGATAATCCTAACAGAAGTTATTAAATTTTCCCCATTATAAGGATTTCTTAGAGATTTTTAGGGGTAGTTTCGAGTAATAACCAATATTAAAGTCTCTGAAAGGTATGGGACCTAAACATTTGGCATGCATGTGTCTAATAGATAAATATTGAAACACAGTAAGTTTCATAGCCATATAACGTAGCAATAAGGAGTTATTAAAAAAAAACCGTCAGAATAGGGTTAAGTTCAGCAACAATTCATTTTCAGTAAACCAGTCTCCCAAAGAAGACATATTACTAAGCAATAATTTCTCAATTAATTCAAGATTGTTTCCACTCGTATAGCATACAGCATATTCCTTGATACAATATGCTGTGAGCTTTGTTATTAATTTGGAATGAAAAAACGCATCGAAAGCTTTGATAAAGTCAATGGACACACACACAAATAAATTATTTTCCTTTACAGATTTTCTAATCTCATCTGTAAAAAGTGTTGCTGCTAACTCAATTGATCTTTTCCTCCTAAATCCAAATTGATTATTTGACAATAGTTTATTTCCTTGTTAATTTTGTTTGAGTTTAAAATAAATCTTCTCTTCAGTCTATATGCTAAAGCATCATCAGATCATATATTAAAGTTTTCTTACAACATCTAAAATACCGTTAAGATTTCATTTATTCACACGAGGGCACTTAAAATTGAATATGTAAATAAAATTATAAACATTGATTCTATAAAATATTCTCCCATATTTCCGACAACGTCTTCACCTCCTACTTTTTATTTAATAGCTCCTTAGTGATATTTTTTATTTCGATTGTCTCTTTGATATGTTGGGATGATCCCGATAGTTCCGATATATATCTTTGCCTCCTATCATCTCTTTCATGGGTTCTTTTAACCTGATTTTTAATTCTCTTCCTGTTTCTCTGATGTATTGTTTATCGCAATCTATACACGTAAGTCTATACACACCACCAACTTCTTGCTTTCCCTCTGTATCCTTAAACCCAAACAAAATTAACAAGTAAATATGGAAAGTCAATCATACAAACGTTTATTTTCCTCAAGATACTAGTTTGTTATCCATAATTTTTCGATGATTCTCGAAATAACCGGGAAGTTCACATAATTTTCAAATTTTTCACTGGCTCACTCTTATATAAAAGTTACTCGAGCGATATACCATTGATCGGGAAAAATGGCTGTACGCAATGAAAGATTTGTAATATACGTAAAGGACAACATAAAACTGCAGCAGAATGTTCTATCAGATTCGACGACAGCTTGTCCGAACCGCATGCTTTGTTCCGTTTGATTTTCTTCAGATGTGATAATATTTCGACTGTTGAGACATATAACCAAAACGAAATGTGTTAAATGTTCTTGCTTAAAGAATGCGTGATTTCTTCTATACAAGATCTATTGGTGGAAACGTTGGTTTTTTCAATATGGAGACTACGATAGAAAAATACCGTCCGTAACCTTTGCAAATCTTGCCACGGCCTGAAGTTTTTTCACCATTTTTTTAATATAGCAACTTTTTTAATGTCTTTTAAAAAGAGGTTGGATCATTTGCATTTTCTCGGAGTAGTGCTTCTTTTTACTCTGATTTAGCAGATCTAATTTGACTATTCACAATGTTTTGCCATTTGCTCTCAATTGATCGTTTGAGTCTTTGCATTTGGTTTTTCGCCTTTTACGAAAAAGTTTATCACGCTCATGCATTAACTTTTTTATGCCAGCGGCTTATCCTTGACTTATCATTGTAATTTAAGGGCAAAAACTGTCGAAAGCGATTTGTAAAAAAACCATGCATCATTTCCATTTTCCATTCCTCGACTAATTTTGATCTTCCCAGTGCTCGTTTAATTTTGCAGTATCATTATTTCTGTAGTCTCAACAGTGGATTGTGTACGGTCTATCCTTGATACAGTTTAATTTTCGCACAAAACCAAACCTTTCATGGTCGGAAATACAAGTGGGAATGATGCACCACTTTTTATTAATAATGGATGATTCGTAGCTACGATTGGTAGATGATCAACCAGCGTCTTTGTATCTATTCGAGTTGGTTCTTTTATAAGTTGCTCAAAGCCATAAATTGTAAAATAGATTTTATATCTTTATACTTTATGAGGAAATTAACATTTAAATCTCCCATAACGTTGTTAACTTGCGATCATAATGGAGGAGAAAAACTCAGAGTTTTTGTGCAAATGTTTAGACGAGTCAGGGGGTCGATACATGGTTATAATGATAAAACTTGAATAGCACAATTCTTTAAAACTGCAAACAGTTTTTCCTTCTCAGTGTCGGTAAGACTGCGGTTATTTTTAATTTGTTGATATCCAACTTTAATATTGTGTTCGCCACTGTTGCACTTTATGCACAAACTTCAGCTCTCACTCTTTTTAAATTTCACCCTGTCGCCAGAATAATTGTATATTGGCAAGTGTGGTAGCTAGTCAAATTCATCATATATATTTAGTCTTTATGAATGTTTGTGTCTGAAAGTTCAAACAAATCGATGTTCACGTTTAAAGGGCTAAACACGTCTACATATGAATTTGTTTTTTGTTTTGATTGACACATGCGCACTTTATAAACAAAGCGCTGGTGGCAAGTTTTTCCTCTTTGTGACAAGTGAGAACATCGTAGCTAATGAAATAAAAAATCAATAATGCCTGGGCTGGTTTTCTCAACGTCATGTAACGGCTGTTTAGATATCAGCTTGTGGAGGAATTCTCGTGTTTTGATCGAAAGCTGTGATCCGGTGTCCTCAGCGAGTTCGACCTCGATTTTTAGTGTTACCATGTTATGTGTTCGCTTTTGCGTTTGAAGTATCGACAAAACGTAAACCAGTATTAATATTACTTAACTTAGACGTGCATTATCTTCACAGTATGTCCTTTCTCGTTATATGTATTTTTTTAAAAACAACAATGACTTCACGTATGTCCAGTCTTACAATAAGTAAAAATCGGCGTTTTTCCTCACAGTCTGGGACAGCTTATCGACTCTTACTTCAATCGTCGTTTGACAGTTTCCGACTGAAGACGTTAACGGTCGTTTTGTATAAATTGCAACTGCGTCCATTTTCATCATTAAAAATTCTTGTTACATTGCTAAAATTTATTTTTCTTAACCAAGTACAAATCATAATGAAGCAGGACGACAAATTTTACAATTTTTAATATAATGGTTGCTTCTACATCAGAGCCGCGCATTTTGAACTTGTCTAATTGTTGCTGACGTCAGCACAACCATTTTCGCGATCTTTGTGTACGGCGACGTAGGTTATTTTGTTGTGTGCGAGTGCTACACAGAATACCACTAGCAACCTTTAAGCGCTTTTTACATGGCTTACGTTTGCGCAGAAGTATCCACTTTCCCGCCATTTATTTCTATTTCACACGTGGTACCGTTATCGCGCAACTTATATGCTCTCTTAATAGTTGTAGTCGTTCAATATTTGTACCTTTGGTAAATCTCATGGTCTCCGATCACATTCGCAGGGTCCTATGGTTATCGTCGCCACTAAATCGAGTGGTCACTCGTTGCATAACTTAAGCAGAAGTTGCAGTTAGTATGAAGCAAGTCATTTTTGTTTCGATGAGAGAAACTATTCAAATACATAATTTGCGGATCTTATTTTTTCGATTTTCTCTTGTTCGGGTGTTCCGTTTTGACCTTTTCCGTTCTAAATGAGGTGTTTAGTAGAAATATTTAATTCTTATTCTTTCATCACTAAACAAATAATATTTCAATACGGTTTTAAGCCATGTAAAAAACAGTTTTAATAAACCTAGTTTTAATAAAACAACCTGTCAAGGTTGTTTTATTCGTGTTTTATCTAAAACCATGTTTAAACATAAACAAAAATGGCCGATCGCTGGCGTGCTCGTGCAGCACGAGAAAGTTGTTCACAACATTAGAAGATAATGAAGCAAAATATAAAGAATTAAATGTAGTTGAACTCATATTCGAATTAGCTAAGTTTTTAATCAGAAGAAAACCTTTTGGTGTATTTTACGCTGGTGGAACTATTATAGTGGTTATAGTACACATTCATATTGTAAAATGATTTCAAGATGCAAAGTAAACATGAGGCTGTATATCTGAAGACGCTTTGTTATTAAGCTGAAGGCGAAGTTTTAAAAGTGAAAAGACCATTGTTGTTGTGGTCTGCTTGCAAATTTTCAAGAAACATTATTATGGTGTAGCTAACCTAGCTATCAGATAGATTCTTTATAAACTTTATTCATGGTTCTGACCAGAGAATATTTTTTACTCCTTTCAATGAGGCTTCAAGTCAGAATATTGACCATACTTAATTTTTTCTTGATCGTGGCCAATGATTTTTGAACATTATGTGTAAATGGTACATGTAAAAACCGAGTTTTAATGAAAATCAGTTTAATTAAAACCAGTTTAATTTAAACCATTTTTGTTAGGTGTGAATGGGGTATAAATAATATTGACTTGCAAATTTTATGAAAACTTATTCCGCTAAAAAAAATTATTGTGTTATTATTCAAAATGAAGTTGCAACTGCAACAGATTTTTAAGGGGTTAATGCGCTTAATAGAGCGCACTTATGTAAGCATAATGCGCGGATGTACGCCACGGTTTACGTGGAAAAAGGGCAGGTTCGCTGCGTAATCACAAGGTCCGTGGTTCGGTCCACAGCGCGGGCATGTTTAGCAAGTATCTTTACCACACATACGGGTCAGCCCATGCTATGTGAGGGAAATTGAGTAGGCAATACCTGTGTATACGTAATATATACATTCAGAACACAGGACCCACATTGATAACAGTGTTTCCAGCACCTAAGTGGCTACATCATGTTTAAATATTCGGAATTATAATAATAATAATAACATGGTGTCACTTAATGTTTGAGCTTTCGCTTAGACGTTATACGACGGGAACATGAAACAAGTAACAAATTTACGTTATCTACTATGGCCTAAAAATGTAAAGCTGTGTTGCCAGTTTTTGTTGCTCACAACAATAATTTGTTACTCGCAACATTAAATTTGTTTTTAGTAACAAGATATAAAACCAAATCGACTTGATTTTGTGACTTGTAAAAAGAACGTACTGCAAGAGGCAAAACAATTTTACTAGTAACAAGACAAATTTTTTCCTGTCGCCATTTTCAGCAACAGCTTTTAGTTAACATTTTTGTGTTCAACTAATCAAAACGCAGTAATTATACCTTAATCTTTCATTAGTGTGGATGGAATGCTAATTGTTGCACAGGTGTGTGTCAACAACACGATTAAACGTTTGCACAAAATTGAAGTTGTTACCATCGCCCGAAGATATTTCCTGCTGTCCCCATAGTTTTATTTCGAAAAGCATCAAAAAGCTGGCCGACGGTTTTTTCAATGCAATGTAACTAAAGGTTATAATCTGTGTTTTTGTTGCAGCTGTGAAATTGTGGTAAAGTGATTATCTTAGAAACACATTAAACCCGAAACGCTATAACGCTTTGTGCAATTTACAGGATTTGTGACGCAACGTATACCTGTACTAAAAATACTAAATCCGGGTGTGAACTTTGGTCTACCTGCACCTAAGTGCTCAACCTGGCGTGCAGAGTTGATTAGCCCAGGTCATTAATAACAGTCCTATTCGGTCTGTCTATCTGTGAGAAAAGGCTCGTGATACTGGCTCTCGAATAATGTTAAATGTAAAGGACCGGTAACGGCGTTGATGTTTTTCGTCGGTTAACAACTAGTGTTGTGTGCTCTCCTTCGTTGTGTTACTTTTAGCCCTTGGTACACAACCCTCTCGGGGGACGGTGTATAGTATGTTAGTTCCTTGAAGATAACAGTCACGTTTTGAAGAAATATTTTTCCGTTTAAATCCGACAAAAGTAGAAATGTATGTTATTATTCTAAAGAAATATAGATCTGCTGACTCATAAAACATTTGGAGTTTTACCGAGATACGAATTCAAATTTTTGAAAGTTTTTATTTTATGGTACTTGTTTACAATATGGCTGACTAAATTTCGTTCCATTTAAACAAATTTAAAGGTGATAATTCACAGAACTTTGAGTTATGGTTACAGCAATTTAACGCCCATTGTACGGCCGTTGGTGAAGATAAGAAAAATTATATGTTGTTATGCTGCTTTACAGATTCAGCGTTTATCTTAGTCGCACATTTTTTAGCAATCACCCCAAGCGCAACTTTTGCTCAAATTGCACAACGATTAAGCACTGGGTTTAGTGGTGAGGATTACCGTAGGACTTTGCAAATGAGATTGCAAGCCATAAAATTCACCAAAGGTACACATATTAATGGTTTGTCAATGAACTGACTACAACGATTAAAGGAGTATATAAATTGGACGATAACGATACCATCCGTCAAAAAGCATTACACCATTTTACTTCGAGTTTAGAGGATAATTTACGGGCAGAGGCGGAAGAAGAAATCTTTTGGATATGAAGATGGATGCAACAGCAATTTGTACAGAATAACCGTTGACATGTGCAGCTGGAAGCTTTAAAACGACAAGTGAAGTAAGAATCGATAAGCTAGAAAAGAAATGATGGAACGTGTTCTAGAAAGACTCGATGTCCCAAATCGTAAAGAAGGAAGGAAACCGAATTGCAATTATTGCAATAAGGCTGGAAAAACAGAAGATCGTTGTTTCTAAAAAAAATTTGTTGCACAAGTAATAAAAATATTGCACGTCTAAACCAAGTAATACTAGTTCAGGTTCCATCGATGGTTCAAATACAGAACTAAACATGGAACCAGCACAACGAACAATGTTATCGCTAAAAATCGCCGACCAACCCATCGAATTTTTATATGATATAGCATTAGAATTTTTGAATATTTTGGAGGACAGGGTAAAACTTAAAAAAGGTGATATAATAGCTGAAGTTGGCATTTTGGCACTCGCCTAAGGAGAAATGTAGCCTCCCCCAACGCGCTTCCTAGAATCGTTCCAATTAGGTTCCGTTTTCACTTCGCTTTTTTTTATTATGTTGTAGCAGTATCTCCTTCACGGTGCTTTGCCGAGTCTTTAAGATTTTTCCTAATGCTACGGTACCGATTTAATATTTTGTCCTATTTCATACTATTCCAAGTGACTCCATAGGCTACCGTAAAATTTGGTAGTCGGCGAGAAGCACATCTCGCCGACTGTGGAGTGCTTTTCGCCGACTTTGGGTGAATTTACGGTAGTTTTCTATAGGCCGACAGAAAGTCCACCTTACAAGGACAATTGTTTATTTTAACCGTTGACCGTAGCATATGAGAATCTCGGCAAGATAGGCTGAGATTTCCCTATTTCAATTCTTTCCGTTCATCATGGCTTCAGCAGTGAACATGAGGGAACGCGTAGAGTCTGCTGTAAGAAGCAATAAAATCAACGATGTTAAAATTTTGCACGCGAAAAAGAAGAAACTTTACTGGAAAACATTTATTCTCTGTGTCGCCTGTGATTGCAGAAGAAAAGCAGTTTGGCAGAAAAGCAGGCTTTGACTTTACAAAAATAATAGCATTAACTCGATGACTACGCTTTCAGGTATATCTGTTTACTTTAAATTCCATTGATCCTAGAGTAAGATACACAATTGCTTTCTATTGCTGTGCTAGCAAGTGTGAACATGAAACTGCCCATAGTTTCACTTTCAACAAATTTGAAAAAGCTTTGTGTCAAATTCAAAAGAGCTTTATGTTGTCTTGGGTTTCTTTTTTATTCAAGTAACAAGACATTTTATAACATCACAATAAATCGAATAGCTAGTCAGCTGGTTACTTTTTGTAGCTGGTAAAGGTGTAATGTATATAACAATTTGTTGACTTCGTAACAACTTTGTATGTTTACTTTTGTAGATTCAAAGCTTCAGGCAGTAGACACTTTCCAAACGATTTTTTAACATGCCACAAGGCCAAGGAAGAGAACACTAGTTTTGGGAAGAAGACTTGACAAGACTTTATGATATTTTGGTGTAAAATCTCGAGCCTGGTATCGAAATTATTCCTGGAAATGGTGCTAATTATATACAATCCGAATAAGAAAAGGACATGGCTTTATTTAATGGATGAAATGACAAAAGTTTTTCACATTTTCACTAAAGAAGTTGTCTTGCTGATAGACTTGAAAAATGTTTGTGGTTCTACCAACATGGCGAACATGACTTAGCATATATACTTATTACAACCCTATCCAGATGGACACAAAAACGTGTAATAATGTAGTTAACGATATCTGTTCTTGAATGATTTTGTTTTGTTAAACATTTCAAGTATTTATAGTAATTATCGCATAACAGCTATAAAAGGTATTTTCAAGTTTGATTCAACATTTTAAGAGTCTGAGCCCGAAATGGTTACCGAAAAATAAAAACAGTGTTTTTCTTGCTATTAGGCTAATAGGGCTATATTTTTTTTGACTGAATGTTGTGCTAAATCAGTGTTCATTCTTTCGTTTTTGTAGGTTATTGTGTTGTAAGATTGTTTTTAATTAGCTATATAATCTTGCCATTTTTATTTTATTGTATTTATCTATCTGTTGTTGTTTATGTTGTTGTTACTATGATCTAATAATACAAATCAAGCCTATTTACATATGCATTTTTGCGTTGTTGTTTTTTTGCTTATTTTTCTTTCAGGCCTCCTTTTTCATGTTATTAAATGTTTTAATAGATTAAATATGAAAATTTTTTATTAGTAATATATACTGTTTTGCATTACCGAATTACAAGAATTATATATGTCTTTTTTACTGAATCTAGTTTCCGAAAATTTATAGCCTCAAAAGCTATTATATTCACCCATAACTTGCAAAAAAAAATTCTGGATGTGTAAGAAAGAAGAAGTTTTGCTGGCTAGCTAATTTTAGCCTTAATTTTTCTGAAAACATTATTTGGCTTTCATTTAAGAATTTTATGATTGTTTTTTTTCAAATAAAATGTAAGAAATGGACTTGTAAAGGTCCTGTCTGCTGCATTTTGGAGTGCTGAAATAGGTAAATAAGCTAAAGCTTCTGGACAAGACCCCCATCTGATTTAACACGCTTCGCAAATCCGCCTAAGGAGAAAAAAATCCTGTATCCGCCCCTGCAAGGAATTAAAATCATTTTTAGGAGTCGCGTCATATTTTCGGAAATTTATAAAAGAATTCTCCAATAGGTCAGCTTGTTTATATTTTTTGTTGAAAAAAAGTTTTGTTTATATGAAGAGTGTGAAGAAAGTTTTAAATTTTTAAAAGGTCAACTCGAACAACCAACTTTATTACGTCACCCTGATTTTGCCAAACCTTCTGTAGTAGTTACCGACGCCAGCGATTCCACATTAGGCTTTACGTTATCGCAAGAGTTTGAGGAAGAATTATATCCGATTTTATTTGGTGGCAGAATTTTATCCGATGCCGAAAGAGATATTGTACGACCGATAAAGAATTACTAGCGATTTATTTTGCAGTTAAACGGTGCGAGTATTATTTGATTGGAAATCCCTTTGTTGTTTATAGTGATCACCAGCCACTCATTCATCTCAAAGCATTCAAAGAAATTGTAAATAAACTCTTTAGATGTATACAGTATTTGGAGAGTGTGAACATCGTATTTCGTTACATCCCGGATAAAGAAAATGTTGTGAGTTACTCTATATCACATGAAACATGAAAAGCGATGAAAAAAAAGTTATTGATGCATTTTATATTAAATTAAATTTAGTTAGTTATGACGGAGACGACTTAATCGAGAAGCAACTAAACGACGAAGACATTGCCCAATGTATAAAATTTAAATTGGGTGAAACGACAATATTGAACAATGTTTACAAACGTTATAAGAAAAATCTTGTTATGAACGATAATATTTTACAGTATGATATGCATGGTAAATTATTATACGTCTGTCCAAAGGAATTACGTTCAGAAATTATCCGTCCGGGACACGATCAGTTTTTCAGTCGGTATTTTTAAAACACAACGAAAATTTTGAACACTGTTTGGTGGCCGTCTATGCTGAAAGATATACAGAATACACCTTTCCCGAATTTCATAAATTATAATAATTATGACGTCATCCAAAATTTTATAATGGTTCTGTGCTCTTCAAGTAAGGATATTCAGATAGAATATTAAATTATCATGAAAAAAATGAAGTTTTTAGAGCAATATAATATTCTGGTTGGATTTTATTTAGATTTGAAGAAAATAATTATTTTAAAAACGAGGCTATTCTTGGAAAGCTTGGCTATATAAAGGGTTTGACCGTAACTTTCAGCTCGGAATTGAGGCACTTAACGAACAGAAATATTTACGAAATTAGGTAATTTGTTCTACCTTTTGCTAAGGAACTTAGGGATAACATTAATTTTTAGCATCGACCGCTTTAATTGAGTTTGGCATAATTAGGAAATTCGGGATAGGTCTATTACAACATAAATTATAAAATCTGTATCATGACGAAACGCAGTAAAGATAAATCCATTCTGGGTAAGCGAGACCTTCCGCTAAATCCAAACCATTAATATCCATTGATTTTATAGTTGATTTGGAAATAACTAACCGTAAGAACGTTCACATTCTCACAGTAGTCGACAATTTTTCAAAATATTTGAAATGTTATGCAGTCAAAGATCGGACAGCTTTAACGGCCAGTAAATGTATATATGATTATTACTTAACATATGACATCACCGAGAAGTTATATTCGGACAGAGATCCATCTTATAAAGCCGAATTTTTCAACATTTGTTAAAAACCTTAGGTGTTAAGAAATTCCGTACTTCAGGATACAATCCTAAAGCGAATGGCTTATGCGAGAAGTCAAACGACATCGTGAAGCAGTATTGAAATACGTTACTTCATTAGGGGGGAATGGGATCAGTAGTTGGATGAAATGTGTTATGCTTACAATACATCGATTCATTGAAGTACGAGATTTACACTTGCAGAACTAATGTTTTGGAAAAAGTTGAGAATTCGATTGGACATTATGTATGGAAATTACACCGATAAGGAGACATATGATATTCAGCAGTTCAAGCATAAGTTACAAATAATGTTCGAAATAGCGAGAGAATCGATAAGTACGCGACAAGCAAAATACTTGACGTATCATGATAAAAAAGCTTACGACGTTATGTTACAAGATGTCTACATGTATTTACCACGTTTACCACGAGAACGACGAAAGAAGTTATCTATTGAATGGCACGGGACATGCGAGATCGTATGCTGCAAGTACCCCGTTTATTGTATTGAATATATACGAAAAGAACAGTAAAATACATAAGCAGTGGATCACGAGGGATAAATTAAGAAGATGTCAAAACTCCGCAACTTTAGAAAGTCGAAACGCAGATAATGAAAACGTAACTAATAAGGAAACGGATGATGAGATTCCAGTAAATAGTATTTTGAAGAACTTGACAAAACGACGAATGACGAAGTACGTGGGAGTGGACATATATGACGATATAGACTTAGGAGAGACATTGTACCTCCAAACAGAGTTGAAAATCCCTTGACCTATAGTTTTATTTCTTAGAAGTAGTACGTATATATATATATTATATAAAGCTTATTAAAGAAATTGTATTATGTTGCAGCTAACTTCTTTCCTTCGTTGTGTTACTTTTTGTCATTGGTACCCAGCCCTCTCGGGGGACGATGCACAGTACGTTAGCTACTTGAAGATAACAGTCACGTTTCGAAGAAATACTTTTCCGTTTTAATCCGACAAAAGTAGAAATATATGTTATTATCATGCACCTCAAGCGGTAGCGTCTGACGGAATATTTTTGGATATTCGTGCACTCATTAGACGAGAGTCGAATATCTCAGCAGTTATCCGATATCGAAATCTGCTCGAGAAAATCTCCGGCACTTATATTTCGTTTATATATATAGTTCCTTTATAAAATTACATGCAAGTCAGTCAGATGGAGAGTTAAAACTAATTAAAAATAAAAAGTTTTCAAACAAAGGATGTATTATATCGCACTCCGTCTTTTATTGTTCTCGATAGTAGTACACAAAAGATAAGCTATCAGATGGAGAGCTGAAAATAACTGAAGCGCGAATGTTTTAGAACAACAAGAAACAAGAAGGACGAAAAAGACAAAAACAAAACAAAATAAGACACGTTCGCCACTTTAGATAATTATGAGTTGTGTTAGAAAAAGATAGCGCCAATACGAATAAGGCTACAACAGTGGCATGGAATGTGTTCGTAACCCTTGTGTTGAAAATTATTGAAGTGTTATTCTGTTATAGTTTGAAAAATTGCGGATTGTGTTAAACAAAATGAATTGTTCTTGTGATCTCATTCCCTTCCAATGGAGTCGAATATCAACAAAGCGAGACTGAATAATTACGATATCTGATTTTACCTTGCTGAATATATTCTTATTATTATAAAGAAATATATATATATATTGTTACAGATAGAACACTAGTCTACATATTACAACCAATATTGTCTATCCGTGCTGTTATAGCTACGGACACACAAAGTTAGATGTATACGGGACGGGAGACCTCGTTCGTGGTAGGTGTTACTATCACCTGTAAGTTAAGGTAATTTGATGTTTTTAATAGAGTTTTTTGTTTTACTCTTTTTGCCGAGAATATGCTAGCTTGCCTTTGCAATTTTTTTCTTACAAGGTAAGTATTATTCTCTGAAACATGATTTAAGCTCAAACTTGTGTTCAGCATATATTGCGGGAAGGAGGTTGTCGTCGCTACATTTTATTTCATACTGTTAATGCTTCTTCTTCTTCTTCTTCTTCTATGCCCTTTCGATTTGTAAAAACAGTGTTTTATTTATCTTAGGCGAGGCAAATGACTTTAAAGTCATTTGCTTCTGTAGACTAATCCCTTTATGTTAAAATGAACAGGGAGACGGGACGTCAGTCCGCCATTTGCCAGCTGATTTTGTATACATTTATTTTAAATAAAAAAATTATAATTTTTTTAGGTAAGTAGGGTTACAAAAGGCACAGGAGAATTTAAAAAAAAACACTGAAAAGGTATCATTCATTGTCTGAACTGTTTTTTAAAATGAAATCAACCAAGTCAGTTGTTTGCAAGTAATTTGGAAAACAAATGCATGCTTAAGAAATTAGTATATTTAGAAATCCCAGGACACATTGATTTATTTGAAAATATTTATAATCCGAACTCATAACGTAAGAAGATGTATTTAAGGTTAATAGACGTTAAAAGTGTCTAGAGCACAATTATCTATTTTTAAGAATAACTAACCGAAACGATCGATTGCGCAGTGTGTCTTTGCAAACCACGTTGAACTATAAAGAAAAAGAATTATGTCGAATCAAAGGAATGGCAACACAGTCTCAACATGGCAAGAAACCAGTCAACTGAAGAGAGAAAAATGATTTGTTAAGACCTATATCAAAAAACTTGAGTAAGTAGTTTTTTTGTACGAGGTAGTATTTGTTTGAAAAGTAGAAAAACACACGTCGTGTTGCGATTTTCTTTAAATTACAATAATTTTAACTTTTTGTGTTCATAGTTATATGAAATCACTTGATGTTGTACTAAAGAAAAGAAAATCACATGCAATGTAAGTTATATATATTTACGGTTTTCGGAGTTTTGTTTGTAAAAATATTCCTCACATTGACCACTTCCTGCCGACATGTTTTTAAAAAAAACGGAATGAGGGACGAGTTTATTTTGTATTCTTTGACATTTAAAAATTAGAAAACTTGTTACGTTCCGTGTGTATAATTTTTAACACAATTCTAAAATGAAAATCTCAAAACATTGCATTCTTTACACGTACTTTTGAGGTAATTTAGTTCTTAACTTTAATTGACTCCTTATGTAGATCACTAATTTAGTCATTCTTACCAACTTTTCTCTGCACTAATTATTAAAACAATCTTTGTACTATGTTTGTACCGTGTTTGCTTCGAATTAGCTTTGAATGGTCCAAGTTGCTTTGGAGTCCGCTGTTATAATTTCATGTTACTGGCAGTACCAACCCCTGACCATCCTTCAACCAAGTCTGACGATGTATTTTTAAAACCGCCGCCATAGTCATCACTTTGACTCTTTTTTTAACTCCTGACGTTTTTAACTTATATTATAATACTTTCATTTGTTTTGACACTTGTTGTTGTTGTTGTTAGACGTATGTTGACTTCATACAAATCTTTATTTACTTAGGTAGATATTTTTTTTAGTTACTAGAACTTCCTGCCTTTTTTGTGAAGCTGCGCATTCAGGTCTTCCGGCTAGTGTTGATTTACGAAACAACATGTTGTAAACATCTTGTTCTTTGTGCAGGTTGTTGTTAGTAAACACGTTTACCGTTGTTGTGCAAATGGTTTGAATGGTGAAGCAAAATGATTGGTGAATCGAAGTAATCAATAACTGTGGTGTGAAAATTTTGGTTAAAGTTTGTTATTACCATTTTTTAACGCGCGCCAATAAAAGGTTGCGGTTGGTGTTGATGTATTTTTTTCTGTCAAATAATGTAAGAATTTGATATTGTCATTTCATTGACCAAGTTATGGTTAAGTTACAAAGAAATTAAATTACAATTTAAGAAATAACATCAATATGCGCTTTGTTAGGCGACTTGATAAGGTGAGGTACTTTTTTTAGCCGTTCGTCAAAAGTACGAAGGCAACGGGTACACAAATTTCTAAAAAAAATTTTGTATTTTAACAAGTCTTTGCTAACGTCAGAAAAACCTTTGTCGAAAACATATGATCCAACGCATTAATTTTCATCAGCGTTTTAAGCTCTACACAGTTGAGGCAACCTGTAAACAAATTTCAGAGAAACATTTTTTGTGTACCGACGGGTCCTTTCAGACGTCATCAAAATTCAAGTGATCGTGTTTTTCCATTGTTCACCTGCCTAAGTAGATTTTTCTACTGGCCTTATCGACTAGTAATATATAATCAATATTTGGAGATCCTATGAAGCCTACAAAGCTATCAACAAAAAAGTTGTGTTTCGATTGCGCCAGTCATATATATCTCAATTGTGTTTCTGCAGAATGTGTGTAGATTTTTCGAATATGAAATTAAAGTTATAATTTGATTATAGCTTTAAAATGACTGTTGATGCGTCATTACCGGACAATAGGGTATCTCCTCAATCTAGAAAATTAATCACTCAAAAATGATTTAAATTTCAAAATATCGAAATTGTAACTACCCTATTTCCTCTAATAAGCGCTCCCCTTCTGAAATGCGGTCTCCTTCTAATAAATGCCCCTTTTTTAAAATCGAAAATGATAATTTAAAAATACGGAATAAATGAGGAAAATATAATTGCCTTTGTTTTAGTAACATGCAGACGGAAGTAGCCCTTTCTTGGGCTGGTTCAGGCTAAAATATACTATGCATTCCAGGCAGTAAAACTACCACAATAGAGCGTTTGCAGTACTAACTTTTTGTAAAAATCTGCAGATTCAATTTTGTTGGTGTTTGATTTATGAACGGTGCATTTTTATTGGATAATTAACTAGGCGATAGAGATTCTCCTCCGTCGTACCCGTTTGTCTAAATCCGATATTATATGAAATTTTGCTGTTGCTATGTGTTCGTGAAATGCAGTCGGCTTCGCGTTTCATTATAAACATTAAAATCAATTTTCAATTCATGCAGGGTCACAATTTTTGATTAAACACGCCTTATAAAACTAACGTTAATAAATCATCGCATGCTCCAATAAAATTCAAAATCTCCTGTTTTAAATAGTAGAAAAAGAAAATATTGCTGATGTCACTTGGAACGTAATTACTTAAAATTAAATATTCTTTATTCTAAAGAGCAATCCAACGTCATAGTCTGTTTTGAGTGATGATACGGCGTCATTGTACATGAAATAAACCAATAATGTAGTTTGAAAAATACAGCTCACATATTGCAATTGTTATTGAACGTGAAATAGCCAATGATGTCCTTCGCCGAATACATCCCAGATAATGCAAGTATGATTGTACGTGTACATGGAATTACCAATCAATATAGAAAGTGTTGCGGAGAGGTTGCCAAGGCAAAGGCATTAAGCACGACAAGGAAAGGGCACGGCAAAGGCAGGCAAGGAAACAGGAGGAGGAACAAGGAAACAGGAAGAGGAATCAGCAAGGCGGGGGTAGACAAGGCATGGGAGGCACAGACAAGGGCGTAGTAGGCAGGAACCAGAAAAGGCATAGGATGGGCAGGCAAAGGCACGGTAAGTGCTGGCAGGGGAACGGCAAGGCAGGGGCAGGCACCTTAATAGAAAATCTCCCCCCTAAAACTCAAAGATTATACTCAATATATCTAAGATATGTATCATATTAGTCCAGAAGTATAAAAAATATTGAGGTGCAAATATTTCAAATTCAATAGCTCAAAAAAAGGTCTCAATATTACAATCAATATACAGTGAATCATCATAGCAGAATTATGTGCCAATACAAGTATTTAAACAATCGGTCATAACGCTAAAAACTATAATTTTTTGATAAATCTGAGATTAAAAGTCAACTTGGTTCCAATGACAACAACATTAAAAAGTCAAGATATAGAAGTATTCAGAGAAGTCCACGAGAAAGGCAATGTTTATAGTAAAAACGCCTTTTTTGTTTTTTTGTCTACCAGGTTTATCACCACAAAACTTTTTACCATAAAGTGATAGATCTATTACAAAAACAAAGCATCTTTTGGGCTCTATAAATTAAAGTGATGAATGTATGCAACTCCCCCCTCTACGACTCAAAGATTACCTATTATACTCAATATAGCTAATATCATATACTTATGAAAACCTGGTTGTTGTAGGTGCAAGATAATTATGTTTTTCCTAGCCCTGTCCAGGATTTGAACCTGGATCTCTCATTTGCATGAGTGTCATGGCCATTAGACCAGCAGGGCGTAAATATATATATATACAAAACTTTACAGGTGAATATTATATACACTTAGGAATTTACAGCACACAGCCTAGTTAATTAACCTTTTGAGAAATGCTTGTTAAGCCACAAGTAACTGTGTTACCTGGCGTAAAACGCTTGGTGGAACAGTTAATACAAATTGTAAACTGTACCACACATTCAGGTGGAGCGCCTTAGTACAGGTGCGCAGTATATCGTAAATCGAGTGAAACACACAACATTTAAGGTGTTTCGAGTGAAACACACAACATTTAAGGTGTTTCGGGTGTAATTATATTTTTCAGATTCAGAAAATATATTTCCTTCAACTTTAGCTGGAATAAAAAGACAATTTACATATTGTGCCATGTGATAGCGAAAACAGTCATCAAACTTTTTTTCATTTTTCACAAAATGTTCCCGGTGAAACTTAAAATATATATGTACTTTAATCTGCGGTGAGCCATTAGTATAGGTAAACAAACCCTTTCAAAAAAAAAATTAGCACAAATTCTGTTAAATAGAAACACAGGTAATAGCTTGTCGTTAACACTGGGGCTGAGTGATTAGTACAGGTATACTGTGTTGCACATATACATTTCGACATAATTCCCATTTCCAAAAAACTATCCTAACTTCGGTTCAAATAAACAGACAGTAAACAGCCTGTTGTTATCCTACGCAGCTAAAACAATCATTCAGCAATTTTATTTTGCAGAAAAGTTCTTGTAACATTTAAAAATAAAAACACAGTTTATAACCTGTTTTTACACTCTTAAAGCAAAAAGAGTCCGTGAAAAAAATTAACCGTGACATCGGATAGGCATAATACATTTTCCAAAAAAACTTTTTTGCAACTTCGGTTTAAAAAAAACAGAGGAAACAGCCCGTTGTTACCCTGTCCAACTAAAAATCAGACAGCAGTATATGTTTATTTTGTACAACAAGTTTTCATAACAGTAGGATAAAAAGCTCTTATATAATTCCAAACTGAACAAAAACTTCAAAAAATAGCAATTAGGCTAGCTTGGTACCTAGCTAGAGCTGGACTTAAGCATGATATACTGCATTGGTGTGAAGATCAGGTCAAGTTACAGAAACAGAAATTACCAGGCCCTTATACTTATATATAAGGGGAAATTAAATAATAAATTATTAATATGGAATATATTTGAAGATTTTCAATGCATGTTTACAATTGCATGAGAAGTGCTTGTCAGAATTTAAAATGCGTCAGTCAGTATAACAAATGTTGATGTTGAAAAAGTTTCCTGATATATATATTTATATCGCATAATTTAAGTTTCTGTAACGTAAGCCACATTGGTGTATGCTCACCGGCAGGGTTAAAAAAGTTAATTTTCTAACGTGCCTACAATATAGCTACATTCGTCCACAAAAAAATGGCTCCCCACTCCCCCTCCATATTCAATGTTAAGAAGTGCCCTTTGTGGCTAAGCAGCTTAAATGATTACACATGACCACGTCAACTTCTATATAAACATTGATCATCAGTGGGGACGGATATCTGACTATATGGCTATGTTGTTTTGCTAACTTTTGTAAACTTTTTGGTTCTTGGTTTTTGATATATATAATTGCCTGAGACAACAATTTTTGTGGACGATTGTAGCTAGAACAAGCTATGTGATGTGACATTGCTATAAAATTATCTCACTCACGTAGTATATGTAAAGCTAGCTAGCTATGTAGCTAGAAAATCTGCCTGAAAGAATTCTTCTATGCTAGCGAGCTAGCTATTTTGCTGATTTTACGCCAGCAAAAATAGCTAATTTTGTGCTAGCAACATTGGTAGTTTTTATCCCAGTTAAGTAGTTAATTTTATGCTAACTTTGTAGCTAGTTTTATGCGAGGTATATGGCACGTTTGCTCTTTTTTATGCTAGCTAGCTAACTCTTCTTAAAGTAGCTGGCTATACAGCAGCTAGCTATATGCCATCTTAGTTCTATTATTATTCCAACTAATTCGCCAGTCTTATGCTAAGAAGAGGTTCATTACATGTATAAAATAGTGATATACTAGCTAAACATACCCTAACTTCGTTTTCTTGAACAAGCCCTTCCTCCCGTCAGTTGCGAAATGGCTTCGATTAACGAAAGTTTGAGTTTGAGGCGCTGTGTGTCCGAGAAATGGTCACATGATATTAGTAAAGGTGTCCCATGTATCACGTGACTAAAAAGTGTAGGCTGATTTAGTCTCAGCTAGAAAATTTACCTTGTCTCGCTTAATTTAGCAATTATATAGGAGAATGACCGGATTAAAGTACTGGGCAACCCAGTCCAAAAAAAGTGGCACGAAAATTGAAAATTTTGATGTATAGGTGCGGAAATCCTATACACTCTCCTCCGTCCCTTATATTTGGCTTCTCTCCGCAATAATGTAGTTCGAAGAACACATCTCATATATCATGTATGTGAAATAACCAATGATGTAGTTTCAAAAAACACAGCAAATAAACTGCAAGCATGATTCTACGTGAAATAACCAATTATGGCTCACAAAAACACAAATATACTGCAAGCATGATTCTGCGTTAAAAAAACAATGATTTATTTCGAAGAATACATCCCACATACTGCTAGTATTAATAGTGACAAATGCTGTATAAGAGGTGTATGTCGCAGCTCTTGTTTAATTTTACCACCGCTTTCCGTCTTTCTTTTCACGGATATCTGTACCACGGTATCATTGCAAGTAAGTAAACAGCAGAAATTAAAACAAATAATAAACAAATAAATAATTTTACAAAGAATCATTAACGTTTTCTTACCTCTTAAAAGTTTAAGCACCGCATCCATGAACTGAAAATCATCTTGTCTGAAACTGTTGCAACCGAAAAAACGGAGTTTACGAGTGTAATGAAATCTCAGTAATAACCGTGTTTTACTTATGAGAACCAGCAACCGATGCAATAACTTTATACTAGAGCTGAAAAGACGCGTCATTGCACAAGCTGCGTATGACGAAGGAGACTGAACAGCACTCTTATAGTTAATTAGCCAATTGTTCAAATATAATTTAAAAATATCAAAAAAGCGAATGACTACTTTGGAAGTGATTTGGTTTCTTTTACTGTAACGGTGCCTGGATACGAGCTACCGGGGTTTAAAGGCTTTTTGATGACGTCATCAACCGGTTCATTCCGAAACGGATTTGCTGACCCATGTTTGAAAACTTACCTAATTTAGTCCCAGGTTGTCCCTAGGTAACCACACGGTTAAAAATAGCTGACGTCGCCACCCCGCTTGCACGTTGTTTGGCCTCAAAGTTTTAGTTGCATTGTAATGGCTTCATTAATTTGAATTTAAAGGTAGTGCCTGCTTAAAAAATAAAATTTGAGTATCAAACAACATAGTGGAAAAAGAAACTTTATCTTGTATCAACATAAACAGAAATATATTCTTGGCCATGTTGAAACACAGCGCTCAACTTTTCAAATGACTTGCGCATAAAAAAGACGGGGTAAATAATTTTATATGCGTAATTATGCACTTGACGTTGACATTTGTATAAAAAAAACCAGACGCGCAAGGCGAGTAAAAACACTACACCCCCAGATTCCTAAGGCGAATCTCCACGGGACGATTTTTACGACGATCGTCATCAATACTTAAATTTGATTGGTCGCGATTTTCGTCATGACGAAAAGTTGAATTGGTTTCTACTTTTCGTCACAAAAATCGTCGCGAATATCGTCCCATGCAGATTCGCCTTTAGTGGATGCCTTTCAAACTTATTTCCTAGCATTATTTTTAATTGGATTTTAAAAACAATTCACCTTTTTATAAGAACATCTAAGTTTTCGTAGAGCTTAAATGTGTTTTTATTTTTACAGAATTCAGGACAAAATTGTTATTATTACGTTTGAACATCTTTAAATTTGTCTTGATCGTTGAAGTGTTTTTTATTAAGTTAAATTATCAAGATGATAGTTATAGGCTTTTGCTGTGAAATAAAAACAAGTGTTATTTCACAATTGTATTCTCTTATATTTTAGCGATCTTTCGATTATTTCGTCGCGAGAAGGCCTTTCTTCTGGTGCAACTTTAAGTTCCAGCTGACGCTTTTGTTGGTCCTTCTTGCTCTCCTTATTTTTTTCGCTAGCGCGGGCAGTAATTTTTTTTAGAATGTCGACAAGTAGTTGTAATTTTTCCTCTTCTTTTACCACCTTGGCCACAAAGCGTTTTGTTGGCTTTGAATATGCCACAAATAATAGTCGTTCTATCTCCCCTTCTTCATTTTTCGCGCATTTCTAAGGAAAGAAAATTTAAAAACAACCAACTTCCTTTGACTTCCTTGATTTAAGCCTTTGATTTAAGCTTGGTTTCTATTAAAGACCATAACTTTTGTGCAACTGTTGTGTAACAAAATATAAGTTAATGGAAACCAAATTTTAAAAAATGTAAAATTAAACTTACCTGACCACGATTAACATTGTGATTATGATCGAGTGCGGCTAACCGTGTTCCGGCTAACATTTTCTCCATATGGTAAAAGGTGCTTTTTGGAAGATATCGGATTTTGAGAGAATGGTATACCTCAAGCATAGTTGTATGAACTCGGTTGGTTATTTACTCAAGATCTTTCATCAATCCGGTGTCACCGGAATTTTTGACTCCCCTAAATAATGACATTTTGACGTAAATTTGTTCTTTTAACTGAAAATAAAAATTAGAAGTTTTGAGTGATTTGATAGATCTAGTCGGAAAGAATTTACTAATTTTCAAAGTTAATCGGCGGGAAGTGACAAAACTTGCTGTAAAAAACACATAACTACAGAATATATTTTCTTTAAATCGTAGCAAAGTTACAAATTAATAAAAATAGGAAAGAATAAAGACACTGTACCCGTAAGGTAAAAATAAGGTGTCTTTTATTTATAAATCCTAAAAAACGTGAAAAATTGATAGATATAGTAGAAAACGTAACAAAGGTTTTTTAGGCTAAGGTCAAAATGAAAAATATATCTTGGTAATTTGTGATGCCTTTTATGAAAGAGTTGTTTAGTGTGTATTTTTAGTATAAAAGTATTGTGAGAAAAATCCTTTGCTTACTTTCAATGACATTTTTTTCTGATAAATAAAAGAGATCGAAAAATGTTGTAAAACACAAAATCATGAAAACTTCAAACCTGCTCATAGAAATGGAAACTAAAATAACGTCAAAGTTAACCCTAAGGAAAAAGTATATTTTCTGGTGCCTTTCAAGACTCACTAAGTATGTACCTAAAAAAAACTAAAGTTAACAAAAATACCGTCAGAAAGTGTTTTAAAAAATCTAGATTATCAATTCACTACCTTTGGAAATGGCATTAGTGTTCAAGACATATCATGAGGTGATTCCTCATGTTAGCGATATCAAACACTGCTTCCATTGGTGAATTACCATCGAGGATCTCTGCTGCGAAAGCGATAGCGAAGACGCCACAATTGAATCCATCTTGTTGCTTTTGTACGAATAAAAATGTTGGGGCAACATTTTGAAATCCACCAACTACATGCTTATACAATAGATGAATTTCTTAGAAACACGATTCAAAATCGATTTCAAACTATCGCAAATCTGAATCCGACCACTTGAGCAAAAACTCAAAAACCAATGCGAATCTCCGTCGTGTAAAAGTTGAATGTGGTCTTGGTATACAGGATGAAAAGGGATGGCGGTGTTCTTTTGAGTATTCAAAACAGATTGATAGTTATCTTCTTCGCCAAGTGTTTTGCATATCAATTTCTGCGCGGCATCCATTATACGGTCATTCAATCAAGCACTTTTCGAGTTAAGGATTTCTCTATCTTCAACTTTAAGAAATATTGATCATTTTTTATCCAAAACTTTTCTTGGCTCTCCTCTTCGATATCTGACGACTCAATTGGTTGATTATTTTTTATTAGGATAGGGTTAGTTATTTTTTTCCAGTAGGTCATGATTAGTAACATTGCAGCCAAGTGTGACCTTGTAGTTGGAAAGTGGCCTTGTGGAGTTTGCAGGAAAGGGGTTGGTAGTAACTCAATTTTTTGTCAGACTTGGAAGCATTGGGTACATAAGAAGTGCAGTAGTATTGGTGGAAGGTTAAGAGCTGACATTCAGTTTGTATGCAAGCGTTGCAAAGGTGAGATTATAGAGAATGAAGTATTTCCAGCTTTAATGATGTACAACAGTGGCTCGTTAGAGATAGTTGAGAACTTCTGTTACTTAGGTGATATGTTGGGCAGTGAAGGGGGTGTTGGAAGAAGTGTTACTTGCAGGATAGGTTCTGCTTGGAAAAAGTTCAGACAGTTACTTCCTTTGTTGACTAGCAGAGTCTTGTCAATTGAGGTAAAAGGTAGGTTGTATGAGGCCTGTGTAAGAAGTGTTATGTTGTACGGTAGTGAGACATGGGCAGTGAAGCAGGAAGATCTTGACCGTTTAGAAAGGAATGATATGAGAATGGTTAGGTGGATGTGTAACGCCAGTCTGAGAGACAGAAAGAGTTCAGATGAGCTAAGAAGCAGGCTAAGTATCCGTAGAATTAAAGATGTTATCCAGATAAGAAGATTGAATTGGCTGGGGCACTTGGAAAGAATGGAGGAGGATAATTGGGTAAGAAAGTGTAGAGACTTGATAGTTCCTGGGGCAAAGCCCAAAGGCAGACCGAGAAAGACTTGGCAGGAGGTTATAAGGACAGACTTGATACAGAGGAAGTTGAGTTTAGATCTAACACAGTCTAGATCAGATTGGAAGAGGGTCATTAATATACCCCGTCCAACCCATGCTAGCATGGAAAACGGACGTTAAGCCGAGGAATGATGATGATGATGACGTCATAACCCTAACCCCCCGAACCTGGAACATAGAATTACTTTTTGGCTCTAGTAAAAGCCAAGATGACTTCTATTTCTGACTGTTCACTATGTATTCAATTTTCTTTAATACCCCAGAATGCGTTCCGAATAATTTTGTAAGCTTTCGGGTGCTTATTTTGACTTTTCCATTAAATCTCTTTAATTCATTCCGTTCTTTGTCAGTAAATAACAAATGTAATTTTGGTAGCAATCGACCTTTCCTTCTTACAAGGATTTCTTTGAAACGATGGCATGTCAAAGAAATATGTTTGAATGATGTAAGGGATTTTGTAGAAGCTTGTACAAGGATTATCTCTACGATTTCATCGGGTAACTGATTCCATCGGTTTGGCTTACTAGCTGGCTTTTCGTGATCGTGAAACAGGGGCAGTTTTTGTTCATCGTCTTAGGTCGGCGATGGTTCGGGCGCATCATCGTGATGGGGCGGTAATGGTCAGGACTCAACATTATGGGGCAGTAATGTTTCAGGTTCATCGTCCTGGGGCGGTAATGGTTCCGGTTGATCGTCATGTGGTGGCAACGGTTCGGGCTCATCATCATGGGGTGGCGATGTTTCAGCTTCATCGTCAGGCTGATTCAAAGGATCAACACGTAATTTAAGGAGGCCAGCATTATACTTTTTAGCTAGTGCACGACTAGGCTCATTTTTAACGCGCACAAACCAGTCTTAGAAACGCTCTCCAATGTATATGGCCCCAACCATTTGAATGTAAACTTTCCTCCTTTTCTATCAAGTCTCTTCTGATTTTGGAGCCAAACTTTATCTTTATTTTTAATGTGGTTGGTAACAAATGGCGACGGTTGTAGTCACGTTGTTGTTTCTTTTGTGCTGCTGTGATATTATTGCTTGTTTCGTCGTTGGTATCTTGTCTCAATTTCAACGTCGATGACAGGATAGTTTCGAACTCTTCCAAGTCAAACGGAGTATCTGAATTCTGTAAGTCTGAATCTATATCGTACTTTAAATAGATGGGTAGAGTTGGATGCCTATTATACATCAAAAAGAACGGAGTGAATTTGGTTGAAGAGTGTTTATTCACTCTGTGTGCAAACAAAACACCTTCAATTACATAAGGCCATTCATCTGCCTGTTCGTTCGAAACTTTCACCAGCGAGTCCTTGGTGGTTCTATTGTGTCGTTCAACGAGACCATTGGCTTGAGGATGGTATGCAGACGTTATTCTTTGATCTGCACCAGTCAGTTCATGCAAATTCGTTATCACTTCGTTAACGAATTTCTTTCCCTGGTCATTGATTTGAATTTATAAATATAAATAAAAAATAACCTCGTACAGGAATGTAGCAACCGTTTCAGCTGATTTGTCCTTCACTGGCTTAGCTTCGGACCATTTGGAAAAATAATCAATACAAACGATCAAATGCTTGTACTCGTCAACCTCTGGCAAATTACATAAGTCAATTCCAACTTGACGCATTACCTCACTAGGCCCGCAGACGCTCTGCAACTCAGGAGAAATCGTTTTAATAAGTTTTCCATGCTTTTGGCATACGAAGCAACGTTTGACAAATTCAGCAATGTCATTCAACATATTGTGCAAAAAAAATCTTTCTGCACATTTTTGGTAGGTGGCATCTCTTCCACGATGTGAAGCCATTGCCTGGGCTTTGTTGTTGTTTCCGAAGCCTTCATGGATATCCTGGATGATTTTTGTCTATTCCTCTCGTGATGTGATTACTAATCGTTCGTTCTTGTACATGAACTTCTCACCTACAAGTGAAAAATTTTGACAAGCACGGCGAAAATTTTTCTTCTTTCCTTTGTGCCCTAAAAATAGAATTTTAATTGCTTTCATAAAATTTGCAGTAAAACTTAAAGAATGATTAGCTATGGATAGTTTATTCCTCTTTTTAGAATTAAGGTTTCAAATCATTAAGACAAAACTATAAAAATACCCCCTTCAAAATAGCAACTCATATGTTCACTTTTTTTAAAATTAAGTCAGAACTCAAAATAAGAGTTGTCATGAAATGGTGAAAAAAGACAAACTAACCTGAGAATCCATCTGGATATTTTTTGGTTTCCAAATATACTTTAATTTCACTAAGAGGTACATGTTGTTTGGCAGCCATTTTCAATAAGAAAACATGTGTGACAAATTGGCTCACAACCACCGAACCACTTATGTGAATCAAAACAAAACAAAACATTCGAATATATTGCAATGACTTCAAAATATTTTAAAGGGGAGTTTTCAATAACCAGTTTATTTTAACTCCTTTGAACTTCTCTTTGAAAAATAAGGGTAGTGTTTATTAACTGGGGGAGTCATTATTTACTAGATTATTTCTACTCTAGGGGAGATATTATTCTCTAGTTTATTTTGACCCCGGGAGTTATCTTTCACAGGGAGTTAGATAATCTGCTACGCCGGGCACGGTAACTATTTTTATTAACTTTGAGTGTACCTGCGAGCCTATGATAAGCCATTCTTTTCTTCTCACGTCATCGTCAGGCATGGTCACACTTTATATAGTGCTTATTATGTGGGAAAGAGTGCTTATTTACGCAGTGATGTACTAATGGCTTGAACCTTTTAACCAGCTCCTGGCCATTCCCCCTGCATGTTGCTATGGACCAGTAAAGGTGGTTAACGATTGCTGGTGCCCATTTTTCTAGGATTTCTGAATCTAAGGAAAATTTCAAATTACAAGTCTTTTAAGAATTCCTCTTCCAATATGCCATGGATCAAATTCATGATGAATTTTGTTGAACCTGGGTTTATTGATAAAGAATTGTTAGAATTTTTATACATTGACATTGACTAAGTGTTTTAACCACGACGCACCTCAACAAAAATAACAAATTACCATGGATCTGTCCTCATGATTTTCTTAATTGACGCGCGCCTATCGGTTGATAGGAGGAAAATTTGGAGATTGAAACAGTTTTGAATGGTATTGATACAACGGATAATTGTTGCTTGTGGGGGAAACGCGATGGTATCGCGCCTTTCACGAGACGTCGTTCACGAGACGTCGTTTAACAGGTTTAGATGTGTAGTACAGTCTGTTATGCATTTCCCAACTTAGGTCAAAATCTTTCTCCCCGTCAAAATGATCAGGACATAAGAAAACATTATTTGGAAGATTTTTCCTGTTGATTATTTGGAAGATTCTTCCTGACTTTTGTTTTTGTTCTTTTTACTGTTATTCTCACAACCAACGGCAGCACACCAAGACATTGTAAAATCACGAAATGAAGAAACATATCTTTTTCGGTAAACCCTGTATAGAAAATCTTCCGCGCAAATTTTGCCTTAAGGCCTATTCTCACGATCGATTTTGAAACAAGTTTACTCAGCATGCGAAGCGAAGAAAACTTTGTTATATTCGTTTCATTTAGAAAACTGTTAAACAATATCTTATTGTTTTATTCTTCTTGCTTTTTTTCATTAATTTGTTTTTTTTTTGACACGCATGAAGTCATTACAATGAACACAGGCCTTTAAAAATTTTCCAGTGCGCTTTATAAATAATTTGTTTAGTTTTTGTCTCGTTTGCAAACGGGATTACTTCGCTTAATTTGGTGCTTGGATTAAAAAAAAGATCAGTATATTTTCTTTTGATTTTTTCTGTACAAATCACTACGCTATGCGATACATATTATAACAGCCTCGTATTCGTTTTAAAGATCATAAAAAGTAGGGTTCGTTGAAGGTGAGCAAGCAGGAAAGCTTGAACTTTATTAAATAAATTTGTACTTTATATATACTTTTATGGTCAACTAAGTAAACTATTATTTTTTAGCAGACACTACCTTTAAGATATTGCTGTTTATGCTATTGATATCGTGACGCTTAATTTGTCGATTAACATTTGAGACATCTTTTCGGCAACATCCAACGATAACAAACACACCCACTTTCACAGACAAAAATATCTATAGTCCATACTATCCTTTTTATTTAATATTCAAGATGTAATACAAAATTATTTTTTAATGCAAACGAATTTTATCATAGGGCAAATAAAAATAATACCTCAAATGAAGACGACTGTCAGCACTATTGTTTGCTGACGTAATTATTAATAAGATCTACTATTCTTTTCAACTTTTTTGAATTAAGACAGAGAAATTATTATTTATCTGTCTTGTTATTAGTTGTTCTAAACAATGTCGGCTGGTTATGATTGTCCTAAATTTCCAAGAGCGTTTTAAATTATATTTCTGTAAATTGAACGTTGATTTTTTTTAGTATGTCCACATTAATATTCCTAGAATTTCAAGAGCGTATAAAACAATTGTACAAATTCTTTCCCATACCTAGTATGAATAAAGATTTATTCTTGCTTCTACACAAAATGAGAGCACGATTGCAGAAATAAGTGTCACAAAGCCGACTAACTTCTTTTTTTCGCCCATTCCCAAGATATCAAAATCAAGCGCAGCGCTTATCAGTAGTGATTGCGCTTATCTGAGGGTGCGCTAATCCACGGGTGCGCTTATAAACGAGTATGAAAAAAGAAAAAAAAAATTTTCGATGATGTATATTCTTTTTTGTGTATTATTTTTTACATTTTCCCTGGAGGAGGGATTGAACTTCCGTGTACATATTATATATATGCTGCAAAAAATTCATAAAAACTATATCCGTAACAAAATTAAAGAAGCAGAAAAAAATTTCGCATTTTTAGTGAAACAAACATTGTATTTTATATCTCTTTTCCTATTGCGCTTATCTGAGGGTGCGCTTATAAACGGGAATAAAATCTTGGTAAGGATTTGGTGCGCTTAACTACGGGTGCGCTTATAATCGGGTGCGCTTGATTTCGCCATTTTACGGTAAATAAGAAGTTTATTTCCATTGTGTTGGTAATTATAGATATTTTGTTTCACCAATTAACGAAAAAAACATTTAGTTAAACTTATAGATTTTAATCCTATTTACTTTTAAACTTTCGTTTTTAGAATTTTAATGTCGTAAAGTTACAAAAAAACATCTTAAAAAAAACGTGATGTAGATGTGAGTAAAAAAAGATCACGAGTAAAAAACATTCTTAACCACTTTTTATTTTGTTCAACAAAAGCAATGAAGGAGATATATTTTTTATTTTGTTTTGTCGGCAAGTTTGTTTGTTCAACTTTTAAAAATAAAGCACAGACTTACCAGCTTTTGATTTTAAATGCAAAATTAAATAAGAAGCGGGAAAATATGTTTTGTCTAGGAATTTCTTTATTGACAGTAAAATTTAAATAGATAAATTGATACTGATAAATAGATTAATAATTAATAAATAAATTGAGGTATTCTAATCGTTAAATGTTAGCATTGTACAGGATTGTAGCATTGGACAGCCGGGATCCCGCTTGGGCTAAGCGGGATCCCGGCTCAGACGGGACGTTTTCTTCCATATAAACACACACTTAGCCGGGACGGGACGAAATTGTCCCGGGACAAAATTTTTCCATATAAACACAAAATGATTTTTAGTATAATTATGAATGAGAGCGGGATCCCGGCAAATGTCCCGTCCCGGCAATCGTCCCGTCCCGCCTCTCATATAAACAGCCCCAAAGGCGGGACAAAATCATCCCGGCAAACGTCCCGTCCCGGCAATCGTCCCGTCCCGCCTCTCATATAAACAGCCCCTAAGAACGTTAATAGTTTGTACACCATAAAACACAAAAAAACATTTACTTGAACTGCTAGAAATAACAGACGTAATTCGCATTACCAGACATGATTGTTAAGAATAGAAATATAAAATTGTTAATTTACTTAATGTCCTTCTTAAAAATAGCAGGTCGCGAACAGCAGTAATTACCGTCCATTGCGACCTAAACTCTAGTTTGTTTCTTTCCTTTTTGCTCCTTTGAATATTGTGCACATCGCCTCAACATTTGAGTTCGTCTCTGCATATAACTGAAAAATAATTAAAACAAAACGAACTTAAAACGACCATCTGAAATAACATAAAATATGAGATATAGCATTGGAAAATGTACGTGTCGTACCCGCTAATAAAAAAATCTTCCTTAAATTTTTATTCAAAAATTGTCTTTGACCATGGATATTTGACGAAAGCGTATATTACCAAAAAAAGAATCAAATGAGAAATAAGACAAGTCACAAAAGACTGACCAGCCTCTGTTATTAATTTAGTTCAGATGTAGAATCAAATACGAATCAGACTGTTGTGCCCCAATCTGTAATACCTGCCCCAATTTGTAATACCTGCCCCAATTTGTAATAACACCTTGCCCCAATTTGTAATAATAGAGTTGCCCCAATTTGTAATAACGCTTGCCCCAATTTGGAACAATTTCTTTTTTTGGAAAAATTTTATTTCTTATTATTATCTTTCTTATTCTCTTATATATTAATTCCCTTGCGTGTGTAAAACTGTGAGTCCACGACACGGAGATCACGGGTCACTTTCTTATGACGTGGCTGTACGCTAAAATTTACTAAAAAAATAAGTAAGCCGCCAAATGAGAAAACAAGGGGTCCATTTGTCATTTATGCTACAGCGCCGTTCTCGGTCGTGACGGTTGAAATAATTTAATTTTACCCCCGGTTTACAATGTGCGCGCCGTATCTCACGGAAACAAGTTGTTTTTTTTCAACTGAAAAAGGAAACCGAAGCGAAGAAGGTTGTCTCTTTTTTTCAAAGTAATCCTAAAAAAATTTCAAACAAGGCATGCCACTGTTTACTCATCGTGAAGTTAGCTTAAAGCTTATATGTTTTTCTATATTTTCCATTTTTGTGTTCTGGGACCGAGGCTGTATCGCATTCGAATATGAATGTAATTCGAATCTAAAATGTAAAAAACAAACTGTTGTTGTCGAACGAAGTGTTGTCAGAAATATTTTTTAAAACGAAGAAAAACGTACGATGATATAACATCACAAAAATAATTGATTGGAAATGCATCAGACAATTGTAGCTATACATTTTCAATTCGTTCTCTTTGGGATAAAGCGAAATTTAGTAATTGAAGTAAAAAACTGATTGGACTTTTATTCAGCCTAGCTAGCTTGCGACCTACTGAGCGAGAAAGCGAAAGAAAAGCAGGTGTGTTGTCTAAATTATTTGACAGAGAATTGAATTTGGGTGTATAACGATTTTTTAGCCGTTTCTTTCAGAGCTAAATATTTCCTTAAATATTAAGTTTGTTGTTGTGTCTTGAGCCGAAAAATATTTTCTTTAAGCACTTATTTTGTAAGAATATACTCTGAAAAATGGGTCAGAAGTTTAGAATATCCTAAGAATATGTCTAAGCTTGATAGTTTGTTTTAAATATGAACATTTGTATGACGCACAAAATTGATTAGAAGTTTACTTTTTTTATTGTATGTCAAACGAACTGAACTTTTTTTGTGTCCAAGCAATGGGCCGTTACATGTAGTAGAATTGCCATTATCTAGCTATAGTAACTTATAGCATGCTTTATTTTATTAAGGCATTATATATTTTCAGGCCATAGTCATGTTAAAACATATTGAGAATAATGAGGATAGCATTTGTCAAAAAAGTTAAGAACATCGAGGCTGAAACTAAAGCACACTATTCTTATAAAAACAGCGTGTATATCCTAGAGAAGAATTTACATAAACTGTAAAAAGGAGACTGTGTAATTCAGTGTTGATGTCGTTATAAAAAACCTAAACCTAAATCCTAAACTTAAATCAATGTTTACATCTGTTACGTTACGATCGTTTGAAATATATTCGATTCTTAAATTCGAAAACGCTGCATTGTTATCTTCTTTGATTTTATGCGTGATTTTCTTGATCATAAGTTTGGGTCTGTTAAAGCAAACTGTTCTTTTAATATTTTGGATTGAAAGATTTCGGTAGATATACAATATACCAAATGATTCAAGTTTTTATATTTCTCTTTTATGTGTTTTCAACTATTAATTTCTTATATTTTGAGTATAACTTTGGAAGGTTTGCCCTATGCAATAGACTGAATAGCTGATTTTGTATGACGAAAAATGTTGGATTTTTTTTAATGTTTGGTATCCTTTTTTTCCCTGGTGTACTTCTGGAATGGCAAAGTAAGTATATAGTTTTAGCGTATTTCGATTTTTACGTAACGGTTGTTAGACGCCTTTGATTTTTTGGACATTTTCCATTTTTATTTCATATTTTTTTTATTATTTGTTGCACATGCTTATATTTTTAGACGTTTTGTTTCAGCGGTTATAGACATAGAATAATGCAGATTGTGAGCAACCTCGATCCCAGGGCTTTTTTCTCTTTTTGCCATCCCATTATAAAGAGCCCGGGGTCGAGGTTGAAATGTGAGTTTTGAAAATTCAAATTGCTATATTGTATGTTTTGTTTGGTATCCCTTACATCGGTTTATGGAGAGATTCAGTGGATTCTTCCACGAGAATCCGGCTAGTTTCTTATTAAAATCCATTGTAAAACTTAGGGAGAAAAAAAAATTGCCTTTTATTTATTGTTAAGAAACCTTGGTACAGGACCAGTCGGAAAATAAACATTCCAATTTTTTCGTTTCATCCTTAAACCGACTGATAGAAAGAAATAGGATCGTAATGCATAAAATCAGGTTGCGTCGGAATGTTCGATGTGTTAGTGAACGAATGAGATTGACGTAAACAACAACATTAACGACGAAGCTACTTTTATTCTTTCCTATCTTGATATCTTTAACATTATCGAAAAAAAGATTATATACACCCGCTTGGTGACGAAGAATACGTGGCGATTGTCAAACTTGCAAGTGGTAGATTTAACACGCCTGTAAAAGATAGATCAAGAATTGAAAAAAGCGCTGTTGTGAAGTTTTGGATATCGAAGGGAAGATTCACCGTAGATGAAACTGGACATGTTTTGTTATACGACAATAGGAAGGTATGGAATCATTATTTATAATGAATAAATTTTTATGAAACACGAATAGCATTGAAAATAAAATGAAACCTTCAATCAAAAATGTTAGAAAAGACCTTATCAATCACCTACGGATTAACGCCGTTAACGTAGACGGATGGCCATTAGAACTTTACGTAGAAGTTTCTTGGTCCGAATACATTCAAAACATGGCTATAAATGGCGTATATGGTGACGAGCTAACACTTCGTGCTTGTGCAGGTATATATAATGTCAATATAAGAGTTGCTTCAACATTAGGCAACGGCGCATTCACCGTAATTCGCTCCTCAACAAACCCCAACTCACGAGGTGATATCACTCTGGGACATATTGCTGAGGGACGAGCTATGTCACCTTATGGAATGAAATATTAGAGGTCTTCGATAAAATGGATTGGTTGATGAGGGAGATGGTAGCGAATAGGTGTTCGATGAAGATGGATTGGTTGATGAGGAAGATGAGAGCGAAGAGGTGTTCGATGAAGATGGATTGGTTGATGAGGGAGATGGTAGCGAAGAGGTGTTCAATGAAAATGGATTGGTTGAAAAGCTTCCAAAAATTTTTTTGGAGAGGGTTAAAAATCAAATACCACCTTCAATGACGGTCAAAGTGAAACATTTAATTGATGTCAGTGGTGGAAGATGCAGTGGTATTTCACTGCATTTGTAACAAATTCTATCGAACGACCCTAACCGGCCACGGAAATGCAGAACAGGTAGATTAATAAGATGGGATCAAGCCGCGTTGGCGTTGCAAGCCTTAACGTATAGATGGTACGCAATCTTGCTTATCATATGGCCAAAAGAAAATTGATCGAACATTTTTACTTTTGTATATATTTTGGTATTTGTTCTTTTTTTTTGGAAAAAAGGAAACTTCTGTTTGTTCTTTCAACCATTTTTTCCGTTATTATTATACCCTAAATTCTTGGCAAATGTGTTATTACAAATTGGGGCAGCTTTGAGTTATTACAAATTGGGGCAAATGTTATTACAAATTACAAATTGGAGCAGGTGTTACAATTTGGGGCACAACACAGACGACTTCGGTACTTACCCATATAATGACTGAATTCATTGTATTTCGCTAAGAAAAGAATCAAATGAGAAATAAGACAAGTCACAAAAGACTGACCAGCCTCTGTTATTAATTTAGTTCAGATGTAGAATCAAATACGAATCGGAAGAATAAAATTAACAAATATTCCTGAAAAAAAATGAAGGATATACATTTTTTATTTTGATTTGTGGGCCAGTTTTTCTTTTCTTTTTTCTTTTTTTTTTACAGTTGAAATTCTAATTCTAAAATAATTACATTACTTGGATCATGCAAAGATGTGGTAAAGAAAAATTTAAACAGATAAATTCATCAATCACATTTGAAATGTTGTGGAAACTGTTGGCTTCTATGTCGTCACGTTCGATATAAAATCCACGCTAAATTCAAAGAAATAGCAGAACATGGTCCGGTTAAATATTAGCACTGTACAAAGAATACTGAGGCTACAAACGTTGATGGCTTGTACGCTATGTAACATTTTAAACCAGCCTTTAAAACAAAAGATAAAAGTTAACCTGAACAGTCAAAAAATAATTCGTATGACCAGACTCGATTGGTAGCCTATTATACTTGGAACCCAATGCGTACTAAGAAAATGTGACAAAATAATGAACAAACCTGAGATTTCCTTTTTTAGAGGCCGACATTTCTAATTCCAGCATGTTCAACGAAGATAAACTTACTTCTCAATTTTATCTCGTATTTTCTCCGATGCTAGGCAAACGCAACTTACTTAAGATATACGGTATATGGCGATGCTGAAATACGTAGATAGGGATAATACTGTCTTGTTTCTTATACAATTTCTCATGACAACCTAAACAATTTACGCATTTTTTCTCAAGTTTGTTTTTTGCATGTAAAACGTAAGTAAAACAAAACGAAACTGAACTGCGCCTCTCAAACAACTTTAACAAAACAGAAAACCGTAATGGAATGAAATGTTAAATTTTTTAAAGGAGAATTGAGGTCAAAAAACAACCTTAGCTTAAAATGAGCGTTTTATCTTCCTGAATGTATTGGTGCACATAAAAATTCTTAAATGTTGATATATAGCCGTAAATTAGCGGTTTTTCAGGGTCACGTGATTAAAAATGTGACGTCACTAGGGGGCACAGGCCCCCCCCAATAATTTTCCTACTAAAAAAAAAAGAAAGAGAGAGGGAAATAAAGAAAGATTTAGTGTCATTTCTCCAAAAGTTAGATAACCCAAGAAAACTACTTATGTTTGAAGTTATAATAGTGGAAAAACTGTCAGTTATGCCTGCTACAAATGCTGTTAGCGAACGATGTTTTTCAGCATTTTCCTACTAAAAAAAAGAAAGAGAGAGGGAAATAAAGAAAGATTTAGTGTCATTTCTCCAAAAGTTAGATAACCCAAGAAAACTACTTATGTTTGAAGTTATAATAGTGGAAAAACTGTCAGTTATGCCTGCTACAAATGCTGTTAGCGAACGATGTTTTTCAGCTTTAAACCGCATAAAACTTACCTTCGAGCTACAACCACTGATACACGGATGAATAATCTGATGGTATTACATATTCACAAATCATACACTGATAATATGAAGTAGCAAACAAATTTTTTAAAAAGAGAGAAAGTCGTTAAGGAGTATGTGGATTCTTCCCATAGATCATTATTATAAAAATCACTGAATGTTTTTTAAGGGGGCTGGCAGCACATTTTAAAAAGTCCAAATGCGATGTAAATTTTCTAAAAAGTGCCAGCACCCTTAAAATTTCTAGTGTTCTTATCATTTTTTATATTATTATAGTCGTGTAATGTAAATATGTATCTCTTTCTATCTTTTGGTTTCTAATGGAAATTTTTAATTTTAACAATGCAGCTTTTCTAAATTACAAAAATATCGAAACATTTATCGTGATTTTTAACATTGAACCATGAGATCGTTGATGTCTGAAAGGGCATTTTCCGCCAATCTAGCGATGTAAAATTAAAAAATTTCCCACTAGGCGACCACCATGGGAGCGCCTCGGGTAGCCACTATATAAAGCGAAATTCAAATATGTAATTTTTTCTATGTAGCCCCCCCCCCCCAATATTAAAATCGTGGTTACGGCACTGAGCAGTGACGATAGCGACGATGAAGACGAGTTTAAATCAAGTAGGACAGAAAATCTGCATTGGTGCAAATGTACGTTTTGTACGATTATGCCGACATTTATAGAATGTAAATGCTGCACAGAATATGAAACTTCACTTGGTGATAAACTTGATTTTGGATGCATAACAAAACATCGCGACTTTGACACATTATGCCTCAATATATCCGTTCTGGAAACTTCTTTCATCAGACACCGTCGATATAATATATACAACTTGGCATTTTACGTCCACAATTCCCCGTTCCCTCTATACGATAAATACGCAATGCAGTCTGGTAGTTGTAGCCAACAGCAAATTAGCAAAAGTTTGCTTGCATAGCGTAGTTTGTTTACATCTGTTAAATACGCAAACTACTATGGGGATAATATTATCTCCAACATTTAAAAATATAACTTTGCTATGGAAGTAACGGAAAAAAGATTTAACGCCATTATACTGTGATTCCATTTTTAAATAAGCAGTAGCACCATGGACAAATTATTACAGGAAGATACATCCTCAAATATTTTATCAACAACAACCTTGGACCCTAGTTTTTCTAAAAACTCTTGCACGGGTACAAGACCAGTATTTAGAGAGATTACTAACGAGGCATATTCCTCCTGTGATATCGAAGAAAAGGTGCAAGGAGAGATTAAAGATTAGTCACAAAGTTTGGAGCTTCTCCCACCTTTAAGTCACGAAAAAATACATGGCTCTCTGGTTTTAGGAGAAAGCTTTGACAATAAGGAGACAAGAGCTATAAAACATAAAATTCTGGCTATCAACTATTTAAAGATGGTTATGTCAAGAAAGTTAGGGTAAAGCCAAACATAAAGGCTGAGAAATTATCCTTCATTGTGAAAAGTTTTGTGTTGCTTCAATGAGGAAAGATAGATACACTGTTTACGTACATTTATGTCAAGCATCTGGAGACATTCTGTATGCCAAATGTAATTGCAAAGCTGGTGCAAGCGGATGCTGCAAACATGTTGCAGCACTACTCTACCAACTTGTGGAATTTAAACAGTTAAATTTAAATATAATTCCAGATGATAAAACTTGTACTGATAAATTGCAGCAATGGCATGTTCCTGGTGAGGGCAGAAACGAGGCAATAAAAACATAACGAAAGATCTGTTGTCAACACGAAAAAGACCTATTGTGTGTGGTAAAAGAGATTATTGTGCATTCCTAATTTTTACACACGAGCCTTCACAAGAAAAAATTAAAAAACTAAGCGATGATTTATTTGCTTTGGGTCAAGGTGTTGTTTTTGTCAATTTATTGGAAAGTAATAATTATGTTCGATCTTCCTTCTATGAAACGTCAATTACGACATAATTTGGAAGTAGACCAAATAGAAATCAGACAAGTTGTCAGTGGAGTGGTAGAGTCATTAAATGGTTCTTTAGAACTTAATTTGCTTAAGTCTGATGATCAAGATTTTGTTACACGCAAACTTCAGATGTCACATGCAGATGTTGCTCAAATTGAGTCGACCACGTTACAACAGTCATTATCAGATACCTGGTATGACGAAAGAAAAAAGAGTTTAACTTCTTCAAATTTTGGTTATGTTATCAATAGACGCAAAAACATATACCCTAAAGCAATATTACAAAAATGTTTTCCTGAAATCTTAGGTAAAATAAAGTCAACTGCCTGTGAGTGGGGCAAGAACAACGAATTCGAAGTGGCCATGGCTGGGCGCGAGTCCTGATGGCTTTTTTAAAAGTGGCGATTCAGTGAAGGCGATAGAGGTTAAGTGTCCCTATTCAAAAATTAACATGTCAAAACTTGAAGCTTGTGGGGATAAAAAATTCTTTCTCCAACTCGACAATGGACAGCCAAAGCTTAAGAAAAATCATGTACATTACTTTCAGTGTCAAGGCGTTTTAGCCATTACAGAGCTACAAGAGATTGACTTCATTGTTTATACTGTGAAAGACACGCACATTGAAACCATATCATTTGATAAAGCCTTGTGGGAATCAAAAATGTTACCCGAGCGTACAGATTTTTACTTTGAGTTTTTGAAAGATAAAATAACTATATAATTTTGCTAAGATATATATATATTTATAAAAGTAGTGTATATGTATATGTAAGTTTTTTATTTTACTCATCTTTGTCTGGTACTAGTTGTGGCAAAAAATTAACTAGGTAACTACAAATTACCCAAATTTTGTTTAAATCAGGTGCCATTGATAATTGAAACACTGATTGTTATATTTTGTAATTTTTTACCCTTTCGATTGCTTGTTCAACATGAACCCTGACAGATGCTATTCGTCGTGTTTCAGTTTCCTCTTCCATACTGAGTTGTGTTTTTCCTCTCATAAATGGTGGAATATTTAGAGAAACGCCAACTGGTAAATCATCGTCTAACTCAAAGCCACGGTCAGCCATAACAGAATCTCCTTGTTCTAACAAGCTAGAAATACCACTATCAGCTGTGATTTTTCTGTCTGAAACGTGCCCAACATATAAATCTGAAACAAATGTAACAGCCCCATTTGGTGCTATTAAACCTTTCGCTGTATTGTGGTATTTGTAGTTTGAAAATGTAGCAGATTGGCTTCTATACGAAGTTGGCATTTCGATAAATATTTCAGTACAGTCTAAAATTACTCTAGTGCTTGGGTAGAGTTCTTTGAGACACTTCGGCATTGTTTCAACAACTTTAATTTTTGTAGCCCATATTGGCAGCATACGTAATTGTGAGTAGAGGAAGTCTATCCATGTTATTAATATCCGACTGATGTGACTTGTTGATAAGTTAAATCGCACACTCATGTCTTCGATAGGAAATCCACATCGCAATCGGCATAATGTTAAAAAAAATTCTTCTTCAACAGATAAAGTTCTTGGACGCCCTTTTTTTATGCAATCTGGTGATATGATTTTTCCATATTTGTATTAGACCCTCAATATATTAGTGAATTAGCACCAGGTTTTAAATACTCGAGTAGAACTGTGAATAACTTGTAAGATTCAAATCCAGTATAGAACCTAAAGTGCATTTCATTATGTTTAAACCGGTCAATTGTAAATTTATGACCTTGTATTTCTGATTGTAAATGTTTTACTGTTTATATTCTTTTGATGACATTTGTACTTTTAAATTATCCATTTCTTTTTTTAACCTGTCTATTTCATTTTGTAACTCCTGCTTAGCATTAGGAGGTTCGTTCTGTTCAAGTTTACTTTTTTAGCTACAGGAATGTACTCTCTCTTTAGACCATTACTATTAAGAGTTTTTCTAGGTATGGTGACAGATGGCTTGATAGTTTTTGGCACTATAGTAGGAATGTTGTTCATGTAGGTTTTTTTTACCTCCCACAAAATGTGCTGAGCATACTCTGTGTGCCACTGAAGGTTTAAAATCTTTCCTGCTAATCTTTCCAAGCCATATTTGGCGCAGTTTCTCATCCTTTGGTATTACGTAAAATGATAATTCAGGGTTTCTTTTAGAGTTGTTGTAGCACAGGGAAACACAACATGTAAAGCCACCTCCTTTACTTGATTTTGGTGTTTGTAAACCATTTTTGTAAGTTGTGCACGATACATTGCATACAGGAGGTTCGACTGGTGATACAAAATTAGGAGAATAAAATGAGTTATCAAAAAAACTGTTGTTTTTTGCCGGTGTAAAGTTTTTATTTGATTTTTCTGCCACTGTGAAGTCCGTATGTTCCGCCATATTGTTTATTTTGTCGCATAGAGGGAACGGGGAATTGAATTATTATTATGAGGTCTGAAAGACAGATAATTTTTATAAAACAACCAAACAAGCGGCATAGGACAGATATTTATTCTTTCTTAATTTATTCACTCGAGTTAGTAAGAAAAAATCCAAATGTCTTCATTCAGAAGATATATTAAAAATATACAAATACAAATGTTAGGTGAAAGACAAATCTAAGCAAACACACTAAGTATAAGAAATCAACAATATTTCTGCGTTTCAGACATCCTTCTTTCGTGCTGCACTCTTTCAATATAAACATTCGACTTTGTGTTTTGTGCGCTAGCTGTTCCGCACTTGTGACGTCATCGCCGAATGACTTTGTAACCTCATATCTCCCTCAAAAATTCATAAAATTGCATAATTTTTTGGGAACATTTTTGTTTTTATGGTATGAATGAAATTATAATAAAAAATCAAAAAAGTCAATTTTGACCTCAATTCTCCTTTAAAGATTTATATTTTTAATTAAGAAAGACAGCTTTATGTCGCTCGACGATGTTTGTGTGCTACAATTATGGCAAAACAAATTGTTGTTATCTCTTATAATAATACAGAGCTTCTGTCTGTCTGTCTGTCTGTTTGTGACTTTTACAAAAACGATATTTTTTACCACCCGAATGCGCGAGTTTTTCGAGTTTTTTTGTTTCGTTTACATTTGTCTCGCAACCGTTAGAAACCACGTGATAGAAAATAAGCAGTATGATTCGCTCAAATACGTACTTTTGAACGGGACGGCATTCGAATAGAAAGTTTCCTTGGCGTAAAAACAAACAAACAAACATATAAATCTCTCGACAAAGTTTTCGACAAAAGGCGAACTTTAGAAGCGGATAAAAAATGTCTTATTTTCGACGACCCCTTAGTCATAAAAAAGTGCAGATATTAAGAGCAAGGAAAGTCAAAGTGAAAAAGTGGAGTGGATTAAAAAAGCATATAATTTGGAACAGGGTTAACATCGACACACAAAACAACAACAAAAGAACGGTCCCTTCGTCTTCAACAAAGTGCAAAAAGTAAAGTAGTTCAAAAAAAGCAAATATAAAAAAGAAAAAAGAGACCAAGTGCAGAAGTAGAAGTAGAAGTAGAAAAGTGAAGTTGGAAGCCACAATAAGTTACTTCGGAAGTGAAGAGTGGAGCTAGAACATGGCTAGAAGTAGTAAAGTAAAGTTAGAAGTACAAAATGATTGCTAGAGTTTCAAGTGAATTGGAATTGAGAAAAAGTAAGAACATTTATATTTTTAGACGTTCCGTTTTTATATGTAACACAGTTAAAATTGTCAAGGAGAATCGCATTCTCAAAAAAAATCCATTGGAGCTTCAAATTCTTTAAGTTTTATATTTTACCGCGTTTTTTATAATTAATGTCCTAAAATTCAAAATGCTGCATAAAGCTGTTAGCTGGCTACCAAACAAATGTGCCAGCGAAATAGAAAGTTTTGGTTTGTTGAACTAACTGCAAATGTCATAATTTTTACATTGCTATTGTTTTCCTTTATATGTGTTGTACTAAGCATAAATAGCTAGCTATAGACGTAGCTAACGCTCCCCAACTTAAGTATATTTAACTGGGTTTCCTAGCTACTGTTAGCTAGCTAATGTTAGCTTCAAGAAGGCAAGAAAGCTCCATCCCATAGTTAGCTCTAACCTATAAGTTATGTTGTTATTCCTCTTTTTTTTAGGTATTTATAGCTACCTTAGTAGTCAAACATTTCTTTTTTAAACACGAATTATGATGTAGCAAGCTAGCTACAAAATCGTTCTTGAACTTTTAGGATAGTGTGACTCATTGTTAATGCCCATAGAGTATAGTTTTTTTCACATTTCCTGCAAACTTTACAAGGGGACCACATGCAATATCACAAGTGGAACAAATTTTGTAGAATTTAAAGTGTTTTGTTTCTGACATGCTGTTAAACTTTTGTCAGGCTACGTGTAAAGTGCCAAGTTGTTTTTACAGGGGTTATTGAAATTAGATTAGAAATTTACGTGGGTTTACGTGGGTTAAAAAGTTTATGAGAGGATGGTATGGTTGTCCGTTTATATTGTTTGTGTTGCAAAGTGCTGTTATTTGAAATTTTGGGTAAACTTTTATGAAAATAGACCACATGCAATATACTGAAAGAACAAATCTTTGTAGAATCAGACTTCACTGTAAGCTGTTGTAAAGCTGATGTCTTTATCGGTAAAAATAACAGCCATAGTTTACTAAATAAGAAAAAAATAAAACGAGTTTGAAAGTTAAAAAGTATTTATTTGTTAAGCTTTTCGTACACTAAGTACATCTTCAGACTATATAAACAACTTTGTCTTTATATTTCAAAGTATTCGTATTATAAACTATTGTTTGGGAGAACTAACTGTATATGTGATATAATTTTTGCTGGAAGAAAATTCCATGGTTTCACGTTTTTGTTTTTCTTGAGAATTTTACCAAATTTTGTAGGGATTTGCTGATGATAAAAAAATTACTTAATGTTCTGACTGAAACTGTTTTTAGTTTTTTATATTTTGTAATCTAAACGCGAGGACTGTATGCACTGAAATCACTGTTTTTTTTTTATTTTGATGTGTTTCATAACCTTTTTGTGGAAGATTTATGGGTAATGGCAATATACGACATGCTGAATGAACTTATTTTTGTTGATTTGGATGTGTTTTTCAAAAACCGATCTTGTGTAAACTTTTGTTTACGAACCGTATACAATGTTTCCAAAATAATGATCTTTGTTGATACAACTTTATTCTTTGCTCATTGATTTTTTGACATTTAGGTTTAAAATTGTTGGTAAAGGGCAGTACAGAACTAAAAAGGAAAATTTTTGTGTTCTTAACTGGTTGATTTTTACATTTTGTGTAAATTTTTGTGGGAGAGGATGGTATCCAACCGAAATGACTGATCTTTCTAGATTTAAATTTGATGCTTTCGAAACTATGGCTTTTTCATATTTTTGTATAAGCTTTAAGGGAAAGACAATATTTAAAATGTGTAAAGAACTTATATTTGTTGATTTGTGCTAACTCTTGCAGGCCTCCTTTTTGACATTACAGAATAAAATACTGAGGGTTTTCAACATAATCACTTATAAGATGTACATATTTGAGATGCGTTATTTCTGACATTGTTATTATCCGTGTTGTGACTGTCGGTGTTGTAACTGTCGGTGTTCTTACTGTCGGTTTTGTGAGTATTGGTGTTGTGAGTATTGGTGTTGTGAGTGTCGTTGTTGTAACTTTTTATCAACTAGATTTTACACCTTGCAAGCTGTTCTTTTTTATTTTGCGCAAGATTTGTGTGGAGGATTTAATGCGATTTGACATTTCACATTTTGTGTAAGATTTTAAGAACATTTTTTTTTGTATATGCACTACTGACGTCAGCAAAAAATCTAAAACAACCTATTTTTTTATTGTCCTTCTGCCTAAGTGGATTTCTCCACGGGCCTTATCGACTAGTCTATATAATAATACGCCAGTTCCGTCTGTCTGTCTGTCACTTTTGCAAAGTGGATTATATTCTTCCCAATTTTCTTTGATAAAGTCTATAAAACATCACTTATAAATTTGTTTTGTAATTTACCAAACTTTGATGTTAAAATAATATTGACGTTAATCAAAGTATATTAAATTAATGAAGCCATTACAGTGCACTTAAAACTTTGAGGCCAAATAACTTGGAAACGAGGTGGTGACGTCAATGATTTTTCACCGCGTGGGTAACTAGGGACCACCTGGGACCAATTTGGGTAAGTTTCCCAAACCTGGGTCCCCGAATCCGCTTCGGAATGGACGGGTTCATGACGTCATCAAAAAACCTTTAAACCTCAATATTTCCGTAACCGTTTTTCAAAAGTACGCGATCTTATACATTTTCTTGATCAGCGTTTCAAGATCTATAGGATGAAGACAACGGGTATGCAAATTTCCTAAAAAATTTTTTTGGTACTTTCAGGAGACTTTGCTGTCGTCAGAACAATTTTCCACAGCCTTATATCTCAATACCGGTCATCAAGAGCACATGATCATATACATTTTCTTGATCAGCGTTTTAAGCTCTACACAATAGAGGCAACGTGAAGAGAAGGTTCTAATTTTTTTTTTGTGGACGGGTTGCTGACGTCATCAAAACATCTAAAACAACCTATTTTCCATTGTCCTTCTGAATAAGTGGATTTCTCCACGGGCCTTATCGACTAGTCTCTATAATAATACGCCAGTTCTGTCTGTCTGTGACTGTTACAAAGACGATATTTTTTACCACCCGAATGCGCGAGTTTTTGAGTTTTTTTGTCAATATCTTTTAACGTCAATATCTTATAATAAATTAATGAAGCCATTACAGTGCACTTAAAACTTTGAGGCCAAATAACTTGGAAACGAGGTGGTGACGTCAATGATTTTTCACCGCGTGGGTAACTAGGGACCACCTAGGACCAATTTGGGTAATTTTCCCAAACCTGGGTCTCCAAATCCGTTTCGGAATGGACGGGTTCATGACGTCATCAAAAAACCTTTAAACCTCAATATCTCTGCAACCGTTTGTCAAAAGTACATGATCTTATACATTTTCTTGATCAGCGTTTCAAGATCTATACGATGAAAGCAACAGGTATACAAATTTCTAAAAAAAAATGGTTTTGACGGGCCATTGCTGACGTCAGCAAAATTTTCAAAACCTTATATCTCCTTAGGCGTTTGTCGAAAACATATGATCCTATGCATTATTTTGATCAGCGTTTTAACCTCTACACATTACACACGGCTGTTTCAGCGGGCAATATTTCGGAAACTCAGACTGCGCATGTCTAAACATTTTTTTGAATTAGGACTGGGGCGAGATCCGTTAAAATTTAAACATATTTTAAGCTAGCTAACCTTTATTTGGATACAGCTTTAAACCCATTAAACACACTGAAACATTAAAACTGAGATTTGATAATAAAAATTTATTCATTTATCAATAAAATTTTGAAAAAATTATTAAGTTTCATTTGTTTATCAGCTACCACAACAAGCTTAGATTTTATGTCTTTTTTTTAATGAAAACAGATACCCTCTCAATCCTGTTAAATTCTTGTAAACACGAAGTTATCCTGGCAATAAATTTGGTTAAAAGAGGTAGTTGAGGCTTACGTGAAACCTATAAGACATTAATTTGAAGTGTATCAGTACTTTAGAAAAAATTATGGTCTGTGACAAAACACGTTTTTTTTTTAATTTTTTTTGTTAAATTCAACATGGCCACTATAGAATTTCACCTAGCCTTGATAGGAAAAACGTTCTACATGTTCAAAGAACTTCAAAAAATTAGTTTTTTTGTGCATAAAAAAAGTTGGGGAACAAAATTTGGTCCCACACTTAGCTATTTCTTGGAACCTGTTTTTAGTATGTCCACCGACCTTCACAATACCCGAGACAAACCGGGTTGTTAGCTACTGATATGTACCTCTTGTGTACAAGGAAAGTTTTTAAACCAAACTTTATTTATATATAAGTAAAAAATTATCAATTTTACAAAGTGAGAATGTTTTAACCTCGGCCGACATGTAAGTGATTTTGTCGCTAGCAGGGCAATATTGATTTGAAATAACTTTTTAAAAAGAATGCTCAGCCGAAGTAAACATGTTTTAACTTTTTCCGGCAAACCAAGAAAATTCTTCCAAATATACTAAGCTTAGGCTTAATCCTATTGTAACGACAAATTTTATTCCCTTTATTTCAGGTTAGTATACAGGAAATAAAGCATTGTGAGTACAGAATCAATAGGATTATGTACTCACAGTGCTTTACTAAAATGGGCAGTTTTTTAGACATTATATTTTAGGGGCCATTTTTATTACAGTTAAAGCAAACTTTTAGGAAGCCAAAAAGGACCAAGTTTTGTGGTTTTACTTTTGCTAAAGAAAAAACGCAGTGTGAGGCATAAACTGTTGCGAATAAAGAAATATAAAAAAACTTTCGGGCACCAACTTATGAGTTTGAAAAGATAGAAAACGGTAAATGCCTAATTAAACAACCAATCTAAATTTATGCCTGTCTTCAATAAACACCCACTCCCCCAACGTTAAGGCTCTAATAAACAGACCATTTCTTTATTCAAAAAGGTGCATTTAAATTTATTTTATGTGAATTTATGATAAAAATATAGGTTTGTGTTAAAGAGGATTATTTGTATTAATGTAACGCCTGTCTCCAGTAAACACTGCCTAGAAATTCTGAAAATTGAATAAACGCCACACGCATTTATTAGAATTTTATAGTATGTTATATTTTTTAACATTTGTCAAGAAACTCAAATGACCCCTAGACTTAAGTTACATTTTTACATAGAAAAAAACCTGCATGTTGTTGAAATATTGTCTTAGCGAAATTTTGAATGAAAATATTTTACAAAACATTTGGAGAATGAGAACTTCTAAAAGCTTAAACCTGTGACAATCTGAGAGGAATCAAAATAGTTTACACCACATACATTACATAACAGCCTCAAACTGGAATAAGGTGTGGCAAATGCATGTTGTTAAGTCTTAATTTGCAATGTCTCAAAAGCATCCTTTTATTCACAAAAATTTATGTTGCAGGAATCATTTTTGTCTGCAACATATTATGGCTATAAAATCAAACTAATGGGAGGCATTTATTGCTTTTTTTGCTAAAATGGCTGCTTTTTTGCAGCTGTGTCAGACCACCTTACACATAATTTTTTGGGGCACTAAAATTTTAAATCAACAAATAGAACTTTTTCGCAAGAATATAATTGCCAGGTAAAAAATAGTTTTGTAAACGAGATGCCAGCTTGTAAGAATTTCTGACATTAATGAGTACCCAGGAAACAATTTTTTTACACGAAAAATACATATAATACTTATAAATATTCACAACTGATGATCGCATAGCATGAAACTTGAAGTTTTGTAAATATTTTATCCATGTATATATATATTTTGAAATATATCTAATCCGCTTTGCAAACACATATACTACAAATACAATACTAGGGGACTCTTTATTAATGCATTTATGGGAACTGAAAAACAAAAAAAAACTGCTATTTGCTAAACATGTGAGTATTATGTAATAAAAGATAATTTATATATATATACATATGTAATAAAAGATAATTTATATATATATATACTATCAAAATTCCACGGCAACAGGTTGTTCCATCTCGGATGCAAATGTTCTAACACATTGAAAAAGCAAGTGAAATAAAAGGATACAAAACTAACAAAAACACCCAAACAAATTTAATAATATAATGGAACACACAATAAGACAAAAAGGCAAGAATTGATTACTTTTTAAATATTTTACAATATCAATTGTATATATTTTTTCTCAAAAAAATATCACAAGCAAACTCCTTGACTTTTACATCTAGTTATATATACAACATTTAAAAGTTAGTCTAGGAACTTTCTTTAGCCAGACATGGTGGTACCAATTGCAGCATCTAGCTAGCAAGCTATGTAGAGCTAGCTATAAAGGTTTGAACAAAATCACAAAAAGAATAAAAAGAACCTATAATTGTGGCTGAAAAATTATTTGAACTCTGCGTATGAATACTACCTAGCTTGTGAATGTTACAGCAATAGGTTGTCCTACTTACTAGGTATATATTAAGGTATATAGCTATCTATTCCATCCATGTTTGTCCATTTTTGCACTTTTGTATATATTACCCATTCAGCCCAGCAGGTAAACACATGATTATCTAAAAGAGGCATTGCGTACGGTATTACAAACAAATATTTTGCATAAAAATTTAGGCTAAAAACGAGCAATTTTTTACATTAAAAGTAAAGTTATATCATTATGGTGCCTTTAGGCTTAAATACCAAGTATATTTGACCCTACCAGTAAATAACAATACTAATAAATTAGGAATTAAGTCCATTACATGCCAAAAAAGAAAGCAATTTTTTACACTTTCAGCACATTTTTTACCACAAGTTTGTCAAAACAGTAATTTTTCAGAAGAACTGATACAAACTTAATTTTTTCTTTACCTGTTAGATTGTTCTTTTAGCTTTCTAAAAAGGTATGCCGCACTAGCTACATAACTTCACACTGCCCACAAATTCAAAATGATTTAGTGTAACTTTCATTTTCCCAATTTCGATAAAAAATGTATTGCACCAGATTCTTCTAGCTCGTCTATGTTGTGATGCACACCATCGCCCGCCAACGGCTTCAATAATTTTGAAAAACTAAAGCAAATCCGCTGAAATTGATTTAATGTGTGCAAACGCGATATGGAAAGTGTATCTACTTATTTATCGAAACTGTTTTTATTCTCGGCCGCCAGTTTGCGCCCGCAACGTGCTCAAGCAACCAGCGCATGCGCAGTCTTACTTTCCGCGCTGAAACAGCCGTGTACAGGCAACGAATAAACTAAACTTCACCAAATCTTTTTTGTATCTGCACTGCTGACGTCAGCAAAAAATCTAAAACAACCTATTTTTTTATTGACCTTCTGCCTAAGCGGATTTCTCCACGGGCCTTATCGACTAGTTATAATAATATTACGTGTAATCTTATCATCCTAATTTATGACATTTTTATCAATAAACCTAGCCTCCTATAGCTTTGTGTTGTTAAACATTCCGATAGGTTTAGTTGTATAAAAATAAAAAATCCGCTTATCACCAAAAGACCTCCCTGTCACAAACTTAGATAAACTGCAAAAAAAGTGCTATTACCGGGTAGTTTGGGTGGACTGTCATGTTGGACAAAGGAAATGTCTAAAAAAAAGCTCAAAGTTAAATACTAACAAGCCTGGAGTGTACAAAAAATTAAAAAATGAAACTTCCTCCTTTTCGCCACTTCAATAGATATGCGATGTAAAAAATAATAAAATAAAAAAAAATTTCCTACATTATTTCCAACACAGCCAATTCTATTTCGTATTCTTGACAATTCAATGATGTGTGATTTTTATTTAGAGGGAATTCAATCTCACGAATCTCATTAATAAGACCCCTGGTTTGCTTTAAAGATGTTGAGATAGTGTCATCTGGTAAATGAGTAGAAATTTTTTAAAACCAGAAGCATGAAGCGCAATACTTTTTTAAAGACGAGACTATATCTGCTCACAACTTCTGGATGGAATTTGTTTTTTTAATATACTGGGGTCATATTTATTGTGACTTGCTGATATTTACGTGTGGTTACTTTCAAAAGTGCGTTTTCCTCTTCCTCTAAATGAGAATTTTATTTCTATCGTTTTGATAATTATAACATGTTTGCAAATTAACATAGACTTACTAGTTATAGACTTACTAGGCGGCGTAATTTTGAATTTAAAAGTAATATGAAAATAAAAGTACATTTAAAACAAAAAAGGAGTAAGTATCCTATGAAAATATAAAAAGTGTTCACGCTAGGACTAATTCCAAAGTGCCAGTGGCCGTTTTTTATTGTAATCAATGCTATTTACGGGTGGTTACCAAGGCGAAGAAGGACTAAATTACGAACTAAATTTTAAGAAATAAGCTATCAATAGGAAGTAGGGAGGTACTTTTGTTTCATTTTATGAAATAAGCTGTTGTCTAGCTACCCTAATATTATGGTCAATGGTAAACGTAGCTGTCAGCTTTAAATAAAATAACATATCTCTCTTATTTTTTTGGCTACTGAGGCCGACGTTCGTGATCAACAGCTCTTTGCTGATTACGTTGGAGCCAAGCAACCGCTTTATACATTTTCCGTTGCTTCCTGGAAAAAACAGTAGATTATAAAACAACATGCTGGAACAAATTTATGTTTTCGTGATTATTTGATGTAAGCGCATCTTACCAAACCCTGTGTATTTTTCTGCCCTCGTCCGCCACCAATAAATATCACATTCCTTGGGCAGAAACAAGATAATATGTGCGCATAAGAAGATCTTTGTGTAAAACTTGGAAGCGGAATTTACATACAGAGCAGACTGCGCGGAGAAATATTTAGCGAAGCCAGTTGCATGTGACCAATCCTGTAGAAGGAACTCAACAAGTTCGCTTTTGCTTAAATCGTTTCTCATAAACTTCCCCCACTGTCCTGGTCGATGCTGCTCACGTCTTTCAATCCTCGCCCGCAGGGTTCCTGAAGCACCTCTTCTGACTCTTTCAGATGATTTAATTTAATTTTGATTATATTGTATAAAGTATACATTAGCGTTGGCCTCCATGATTCACCGTAACACAAACTCTGAAACGTCGCCAAATGTTAAAAGATTAACGGATTACGACATAAATACTGTTATGAAGGTAACATATGAAAATGTTTTTTATAAGAACACGATACTTTGCCAAAGTAAAATAAAACAGCTCCAATGACGTTTCTGTGAATGTTCTTAAAATAATTTCCTTATCATAAATTTTATCATACGAAAATGTTTTTTATAAGAACACTAGACTTTGCCAAAGTAAAGTAAGGGCAAAAGTTTGGCCTTCACAGTTTTCACCATTCCTCCATCTGCTAGACCCAATGACCAAGGAATAATACGACGTAATGCTGTTATGAAGGTAACATATGAAAATGTTTTTTATAAGAACACGAGACTTTGCCAAAGTAAAATAAAACAGCTCCAATGACGTTTCTGTGAATGTTCTTAAAATAATTTCCTTATCATAAATTTTATCATACGAAAATGTTTTTTATAAGAACACTAGACTTTGCCAAAGTAAAGTAAGGGCAAAAGTTTGGCCTTCACAGTTTTCACCATTCCTCCATCTGCTAGACCCAATGACCAAGGAATAATACGACGTAATGCTGTTATGAAGGTAACATATGAAAATGTTTTTTATAAGAACACGAGACTTTGCCAAAGTAAAAGAAGAACAGCTCCAATGACGTTTCTGTGAATGTTCTTAAAATAATTTCCTTATCATAAGTTTTATTGTGAAAGCATTTTGCTGCGGCCATTTCTAACTACCTTTCTTCTTCTTCTTTTTCTTCTTCGTGGAAACTTGGAGGAAAGGTGTAAAACCCACTTCCCACACTTTCGACTTCTCCTCATTTCCGGAAACTAGGATATTTTTGAAATCGAATATTTTTATTTTAAAAAATAAGTAGGGTGGGGGGGGGGGGGAGGTCGGATGTAAGTTTAGGAGCTTTAATATTTTACCTTGTTTTTCATTGAAAATATAAATAGCTTGTACTTTTTACTTACTTTTGTTTATATGTAATTCTGTATTAAAATTGCAGTATTTTTCGAGCTTTTCAAAATTACAAAACTTATAAATATTTTTCATATACCCCTGATCCATAATTTAGTAAGGCAGTTAAAAATAAAGCGGCCTTTCGTAGTGTAGAAAGGTGGCGTCTTTGATGCGAGAATTTGTGTTCACGTTTTACCTCAATGTTTTTGTTATTATTTCACCACACAAGAAAAATTGAAAGTGCCAGTAAAGAAAATCTGTTTCTTTGCGCAGTAGGGAATTGATTTTTACATGTTTTAATTTGTCCGTAAAAACTTCGAGTACCCGTCCAGTTTTATAGCCGATAGCGCCCTGACTATCCAGTTTTATGGCCGATAGCGCCCTGACTATATCTGCAGGACGTTCTATGTATTGCTGTGTTCCAGAATGTAGGAGTTCTTTCTACGATTAAAAGAAACAAAAGACAAATATTGTTTTCGTTTCCAAATAAAGACAGCAAGCACGAACTACACAGAGACACAGACCAAATAAATTTCCAAATATAGAAGAAAAGGTGGTGCTGATAATTTTAAAATTATTAAGTACACCAAAGTCTGTGAATTTCATTTCAAACCAGAGGAAATTCCAGTGAATCTTCGAAGAGGAATAAAGACATTCAAACCAGTAAAAGTTCCTAGTGTACTTTCATTTAAAACGCCACAAATGAAAAAGACAAGAAAATCCCCATGTAAGCGTTTGAGATTATTCTCAGCCACTGAAAGTGAAAATGAAGATTTGGATGATGACCATGATGGACAAGATATTTTAAACATAGTGGTAGAGGAAAAATGTACGAGCATACTGAGTTTTAAATTTATGCAATGAGAAATGCAAGCAACTGACATTGGAAAATGAAGAGTTGAAATTATTGAACAAATATTTAAAATGTCGAATGTTTACATATGATAACATCAAAGACAACAGTACTATTTTCAAATCATGCACTGGACTGAAAAAAGAAAAGTTTGAGATTGTTTGATTATTTGGATCCAGGCTTGGCTTGTGAAAACGTTAAATATCACTACACAGAGAGTAAAAAAGTTGAAGAAATTTGCCAGAAGATATATTGTATCAAATAAATGCCCGACTTTGTATGGACCAGGCCATCAGGTCTAGCGCCAAGCCACGGTAGACATGGTTGCACTAAATGACCAGTATCTTCAATTTTGACATTTTGACGTAATCGTTAATTTTTAACACATACAAATTTTTTCAACTCCTTCGTTCACTATCCTATGATTTAACATTTCATTCACATTAGGTGGAAGATTTTGATTTTTTCTTGTTAGCTGATTTACAAGTGTTTCAAAGTTTTTCTTTGCATTTTGATTTAGTGACATTCGATGATGTTATTTTCTTTCCAGGAATCTGATATTCCTTCCAAAAATTTAGCGGGAAGATTTGAGACTCATGATGTGTCAGCTTTTTCAGGAATTTACCTGAGTATAATAAAATCCCTTTCAACAGGCGAAAGTCAGTATGAAAGTTATCAAATCTTGTCACTTCTGAATTCAAAGTAGCAGTGTTAGGTATAACATATGCATATCCAATATTTCAGTTAAGTGCTTGTAGATCAACTGGTAACTTTTTGATGTTGTCCAAAGTATTGCAATTTAGTCTAGCTTCATAAATTGTAGGTGATATACCTTTTTTCATAACACTGCTGTGAAGAACAGTTTTCATAACTGGGTATTTAACTGTCTCTTTATTTCCTGAAACACCCCATTTCCTTACAACGCCAGTGCAGGCTTTTTCTGTTGGAACTCGCTTTAAGTTATTGAGAGCCAATAGGGCTATGACATGATTGCAGTAGCCACTCATGCTTGTGGGACAGTTGCATTTTGCATGTTCCACCTCGTTATTTCGTCGACTTAATTTAATTTCCACAACTCTATGGGCTTTTTTCATACTAGCCTGACAATGAGCCTTAGCTAAACAATATTTCAATGTCCGAGCCGTAAATAAACTTTCCGAAGAAATGTATCTTTCCTCATTGAATTTGAGCCCTCTTTCTAATGTTTTTTTATGTGCAATTTCTTTAATTTACCACATTTGCTGAAATTTACCCCAAGATAATTCTTTTTCAGCGTTCAATTTTACATCAACATCAATATCTATGTTTTGTAACAACAATTTATGAATATTTTGATTCATAGGCGTTTCAGAAATATTTCTAATTTTGTCAGGCTTGTTGATAACTTGCAGAGTTTGCAAATCCACCTCGCTTGCCGCCATCTTGTTTACAATTCTGGTCATACGGGCCTCGTTTGAAAACCGAGATTACGATTTGTGGCGCGTGGCCTTGTGGTTATCGAGTTCGCTTCATAATCACAAGGTCCGTGGTTCGGTCTACTGCGCGGGCATATTTAGCAAGTGTCTTTACCACAGCTACTGGTCAACCCATGCAATGTGAGGGAAATTGGGTAGGTAATGCCGGTGTGGTGTATACTTACTGTATACATTCAAAACACAGGACCCACATTAATAACAGTGTCTCTAACACTGAGGTGGCTATACCTGCATAAATATTCGGAATAATAATACTAATAATAATAATAATAATTACATCATTGAATTAGAGAAAGCCGTATTTTCACAGTCATAAAGTTTTAAAATCATATAAACACTAGCATATCCATAAGTAGTTTACATAACTTTTTATCGACTTACAAACCTAAACAAATAGTCATCATTCTCCCTATTTACTATAGACAAAAACTGATCTAGTATAATTCAAACAGCGGCTTATTTACTTTGGGGACATAAAATTTGGGCCAGAAAGTAGATATAGCTATGCCTTGGTGTGAAATGATTAAAAAACCCTTCGTTTATTCTCTTAGGATATTTTCAGAGTTTTCGTTATAAAGAAACAAATTATTTTATTATTAGATTATTGTTATTAGACCTTAAAGCATAGAGATAAAATAATTGAGTGGTATTTGATGAACGTCTGTTAAAAGATTTAGCTGAAAATCCGACGAGGAATTAACGCATCAAGTTTTTAAATACAGAAAAATACCCCCTTAAATTTGTGATGATGACTTAATGATTTAAAGCGACACTTATTTCCCTTGTCGTCATTGGCGTCCATCTTGGTATGTTATCACGCACAACTATATTAATTCACATGAACTTTTTTTTTATCTAAATCCATGTCAAACATACTTAGATGGAAACCAGGCGTTCTAGATATTTGTAATCAATTAAGACAGGTATAACTCCACTGGGAAGTGGTGTCAAATGATAAAATGTTAAGTCTATCAGAATAAAGAAGTATGTTTGATGCGAATGGACGGATCAATATATTTTTTCAGCCGATGTATTTATTTGGAACTGTGCAGGTATGTAACTTGTTGATTTTTGTTGTTTAAAGAAAGAAAGGGAAGCCCTCTAGATAAGGTTGTTTCTTTTTTATTTCAATGGGTCCTGGTTTGATTTTCTGCTTTTCTTTTAACATTGATGCGTTGGTAATAAGCTACAGTTTGCGTTTTTTTTAACAATTTATGGTTCTGCTAAATATTTACTAAATTCTCATATTTTTAGATATCGGTGAAACACTGGCTGTCGACTTAAACGTCTTGTGTAAACTGGTTATGCGAAATACTATATAGGACCAAGTTCAGGGACAAGCAAGTTCTCAGGTAGCTTCTATTTAATTAAAGCGATATCCAAGTTTTTTTAATGGTGCTTACAGCTAATGTCGTATACCGCTTTGCTACCACATACTCGTAAAAAATTTATTTTCATCGTAACGTTTTAGCAACTTGAGAACTTGCATTTAATGATACCGTAATTCCTCAAATAAACGCTCCCTTCTTTTTAACGGTCACCTACTAATTAACCCCCCCCCCCCCCCCCCCCCACCCCCCATAAACTCGAAAAATTCAACAAACGCTTCACCATAATTAACGCCTCATCTCATTAACGCCCCCTAAGAGGGGCGTTTATTGGCAAACATTACTATCAAGCATATTATAAAACATACAAGGAATGGAAACATCCGGAAAAAAATTTTTAATTTGTGATGAACGTCCATAGTCTTCTTTTCTGGTTTTGCAATATTATTCCACATGCAATGAATCGAATTTACCAGGAGGTTCATCTAACCGTGCCATCTCTGCAATAAGTGCCATTGGTGCAGCAGGTATAGATCTTTTAGAAGATCAGATCAAACAAACCTGGCCAATGGTCTGGATAATGAGATGGAATCTCCTCGACGAAGCCGCAGATGAAGACGATTTTTGTAAAGTTGTGGTTTTAGAAAAAAGCAAGGTTTAAATTTTTAAATAAACGCCCCCTCTTTTAAACGCCTCACTCTAATTAACGCCCTCTCTTAAACTCGAAAAATTAAATAAACGCCCTTGGCGTTTATTTGAGGATTTACGGTATGTGGATATGACTACTTTTAAAAAGCGTAGGTTTGCGTGCGCGTCAGTTAGCGTCACTTTTGATCATGCTTTGGGATATTTTTTAAGCTAGACAGGCTTAAGCGAAGGTGTCGTTTGACTTTGCTGACATACTAGTTATGGCGATTAAGGTACAATAATTTGAGAAAATATAAAGTCTTTGGTGTAAACTGCTCAACTATACGAAGAAAGAAAACAAAAACGATTAAACAAAACTCAATTTTTCTTTACTAAAAGAGTCGTAACATTGACAATTACTGTTACTTTCGAACACAATACAAATTTGATAGAGCACCTTTCTTTACCGCTACTTTTTTATTTCTTCATATCTATGTGTTGATGCTGTTTTCGTTCCAGTTTTTTTATAACACTTATTTCAAAATTATTTGCACTCTGTAGTTAGGGAAAGGAAAATTGATTAGGGAGGTAAATTGTGGACGCATTTTCTCTCTCGAGATAACATTTTACTAGAATTAACAACGCGATTACGTCAGGTTAAAAGAGAATACTCAAACAGAAGATAACAATTTTCTCTGCTCATTCATGTCATGAATTTCGAAAAATGGTCAAATTTTGTGTCTACAAAATTTACTAGATTTGGCTTTATCGTCACCTCACCCCTCCTTTCCCTCCATAGGTTTTCCTAACAAAATAATACGCTAATTTCCACCTAATATTTTGATGGGGAGATTTTTTCCTGGAAAAAAATTGCACTAGAACATAATTTGAATAATAAATTCCGCAGCCTCTTACAACGACAACCTGTGCCCTCCTTTTTCATCTATCGAAATCAAACACAAATACAACGAAGGACAAAAATATCATAAATGCATGTTTCTATTGTCTACCATTGTATTCCTGCATTTTATATGAAATTACCAATTTTTTTGATAAAAAGAGTAGTGAATTTTACGGTTTATTATGTTTTTCTTCAAGTTGTTGTACCTTCTGAATATTTTGTCTCAATATGGATCGAACGCCATTACTGACTTTCATACAGCGCAGTCTGGGCACTAGTAAAGCGCTTGTAGGGACACATTTTAGCCTGTTTTTGTTTAACTCGAAATCCCAGTCAAGTTTCTCGGTTACTTTCTCACAATGAATTTTTGTGATGGAGAGAGGCAGAAATGTGTAACCTTCTGTTGTTTCTTTCCTAATTCTTTGTTTTTTATACTAACGTTTAACTTTTAAATAACGTGTTGAAATAGTGCTGCTAGTCCTCTCTGTGGTATATTAACTTTATTAAAACAAGAACAACTTACAGTTATTAACTTTTACAAAGTTCAAAGTTGGAAGGCTATAAGTATGGACTGAAGTATTTGTTAGAAAATACATGACACAGATATTACACATATTTTCCTTATAATCAACCTTTATGGTATGGATTAAATATAGCTAGATGGCTGAAAGCCACCATGTGTACAATGTATGTAATGTATGTTTGGCTATGGTTACCTGTAACAAGGACAACCAAACAAGAATTAGAGCTAGCTAGCTAATTGTAGCGAAAGTAGAAGAAATGGATAATCGAATATCAAGCTGAAAAAATCAAGATATGGATAATCATCAAAGAATATTTTCAAATTTGGACAAAAGGTTATTAAAAATGCCACAACTGCATATGTAGCTGATACTGTCCTAATTACGTGATTATCTAAAAGCGAATATTTAACTCTACTGACTACATAACTAATGGTTTAGCATCTCTAAAAAAAACTTGTGACAATAAAAATTGTGATTGAATGGGAAGTCATCGGATGAAAAGCGAATTAGTAAAAACATTCAAACATCCATATAGCTACTATAATTTTGTTGTTTTGATGCAGACAAAGACGTGGAATCAAAGACATATTTTCAGATAATGTATAAGGAACTGATCTGCATATTGGAATATAAATATATTGATAAATGCTAATGCTAAATTCGTCTAACAGATTCATGGTCAATCCTGTTGGGTTTTAAATTTCAATTTTAATTTTTTTTTTAATTTTTAATTCAACTTTTTCTGGCTAACTGTCTTCTTTTTTATGAGGAAAAGTTTTATGAAGATGAAGATAAACTTTAAGAGAAGTGATTTTTTTTAGATTTTTTTCTTTAGTTCACAAGTTCACAACAAATTTTAAGAGTCGGTCATGTGTTTACAAATTATTTCCGCTGAAATAAGTATAAAGAGAAAATATTCTTACATTCATGTAATTTTACTATGATTTCTTTCCAACCTTATCCTATCTCTGTCAGAAAAGTTTGACCTACCATTCCCCTTTTAATACTATATTCGTAACCAATTCACCGTTCCCATAATTTCAAAATCGCGCAATGAACTGTGGTAATTGTAGTCAAAACGTAAACACAAAATGGAGTCGCAAGGAGAAGATATGCAGTGCGCTGAAAGTTTATTACTTTCTCCAACTCCAGACAACAGCTTTTTTCAAAGCTACACATCTCCAACTAACTTAAAGTCATCCTCAGTTAGTTCACTCACAGATTTTTCAACAGAACACGTTACAAGCAGTGAAAATTACTCAGAAACAGCCAGATCGAAAATCGCAGCTAGTGGGGGTTTCACATGTTGTGTTCCCTTCTACTACAATAACTCTAAAAGAAACGAGTATTTGTCATTTTACGTTATTCCAAAAAATGAAAGCTTAAGAAAAGTCTTGCTATCAAAAATTAGCAGAAAAAACTTCAAACCAACAGCTGCTCACAGAGTATGTTCATCCCACTTCAAGGATGGCAAAAAAACATACATGAACAATGTGCCTACTACTGTGCCAAAAACTATAGCACCAACACCTATTAAAAAAAGGACAAGCATGGTCTGTTGTGGCTTAAAAAGGAAGCTACCTTCACCTGTAAAACCAAAAGAGCCTGTGATCAGTGATAAAGAAAAATTTCAGCAGGATATCAAAAAATTAGAGAACCTCATTATAAACATGAAAGTCGATATTGAACTAAAAGAAATATCATTGCTTGAAGAAATAGCTTTTTTAAAAATTGAACTACATGAAAATAAGTTTACAGTGGATAGGTTCAAACATAACAATGCACATTTCAAATTTTATACTGGCTTTGAAAGTTATCAAATGTTTAAACTAGTACTGGAATTAAATATAAGAAAAATAAAATATGTGCATATTTTTTCCCAAAAATATTTTAGACATATGACATACTATGTAAAATATTTGATCATGATATACAATATATAATGGACTAATCTTTGAATATTTCTTTCGACATAAAATGAAAATAAAACTGGGTTAAACATCGTAAACAATATGTACTCCATTTTTCATGTTCAAACTTCAAAGTTTCAATATGTACTGACTGTGTCGTATCCACTATAAAATCCAGTTCGCTTATACCAGTTATCGCCATAAACACCTTGACACTGCAAGTTATAGAAATGGTTACGTCCATCAGACACTATCAGTCTCTTCCTCTTTTTAAATCAAGTTTCCTATAGTGCACAAGCTGGTAGAGAGCTGCTGGCTGTGACATGTTTGCAACACCCCCATGCACCTGCTTTACAATTACATTTTGCAAATAAAATTCCACAAGTGTTTTGGCACATGTGTATGTATACACGATATTGTAATTTTTTTCATGGCGGCTGTGACTTAGCACTTTACAACAAACAACATTCTATTTGCAGCGACACTTGGTTTCTTGGTTTCACTCTCTTCTTTTTGCGAGAATTAATTTTTTTATATCGGGTATTTATACCTTAATTAAGTAAAAGATGATCTATGTCAAATGTTGATGAAGATTTTTGCATAAAACGTTTTTGCCGATGCTGAAGATTTAGTAATTTTAGTGAAAGAAAAATCAGTATTGTCAAATAACGAAAACTTTAGTGTCGATAAAAAATGAAAAACTTTGTGGTAGAAATTTGTGGATGATGGATTTTAATTTTTTTTGTAAATTTAGGGTTAAATTTAAGGTAGATGTAACTAACAGCTAACATAATGATAGTATAAGAAAAGTATTTACAGTGATGTTTTCCTTCTCCCTGGGCACTTGCCAGGCTAACTAAAACTAATTGGCTTAAACTACACCTATCTTTCGTCAGCTATTTAGCTAGCTAGTTAGACAAGTGCACTTGCTTTGTTTTGAAATATAGTGGTAGTAACTATTGGAGACAATACTTTTTAAAGATATCAATAAAAATTAGCAATGTGGTACCAACAATAACATTTCTTTTTGGTTTAACACGTTGGACTTTTAGCTAGGCTAACCTTAGACGGAATCAACAGTCTTTAGTCATTTAATAACCTTGAATTTTGTGTCTTTTGGATAGAATACAGTCCATAAACCATTAAAGAATACCCTTCTTTGATTTTAGTGTTACAATAGTAAAGCATGGAGGTTAAAAGTTCTTTTATAAAAGAACTTTTATACCTCCATAGGCAAGCCACAAGTTAAATTTTCTGTTAATGTTGTTGTTTTCTTCTTGTTACGCTACCATTATGAAAAATTTGTCCCCCTACAAGCGCTTTACTCGTGCCCAGACTGCGCTGTATGAAAGTCAGTAATGTTTTAAGATTAGTTTTACATTATTACTCTCTGACAGTCAATTTATTACTCTGACAGTCAATTTATTACTCTGACAGTCGATTTATTACTCTGACAGTCAATTTATTACTCTGACAGTCGATTTATTACTCTGACAGTCAATTTATTACTCTGACAGTCGATTTATTACTCTGACAGTCGATTTATTACTCTGACAGTCAATTTATTACTCTGACAGTCGATTTATTACTCTGACAGTCAATTTATTACTCTGACAGTCGATTTATTACTCTGACAGTCGATTTATTACTCTGACAGTCAATTTATTACTCTGACAGTCAATTTATTACTCTGACAGTCGACTTATTACTCTGACAGTCGATTTATTACTCTGACAGTCAATTTATTACTCTGACAGTCGACTTATTACTCTGACAGTCGATTTCGGCTACGAGAGAAACATTTCTACCCATTCTTAAAAAACAGAAATAGAAAAAGATTCAAGAGGAAAATTTCCAATGCGCATGCTCAGAACGTTTTCTGCTAAAACGAAAAAAGACGTTGAAATTTTATTTTAACACAGAAACAAAATGATAGCATTTTTTGAAGTGTCAGCAATTCTCCGCGACAGCATCAAAAGCTTGAGTTTACCAAAATACCCTGCCTACTTTTCATCCATATTCTGTTTATCTAAAACAAAGTAAGTTTCTTTTTGCCAAATAAAATTTCTTTAAAATATCAAAAAACACCCCACAGTCCGGCTTTTCCTTCAAGAAATCCAGTTGTCCTGAACTTTTAGTGAACATAAAACCGACAAATAGGTTTAGTCCGGTCAAAACTTAGTACGACAATTTCTCTTGACGAAATTAAAGTTAAGATGAAAATTTTAGATTCTAATCATATTACAAGCAACAGTTATTAATTTTTTTCTGCTTTTATATAGAATATATTATTTTGGCTGGATAGTATTTAACAGATAAAAATTCAGTATCATAGTTACGCAACATAGCAAATAACGGGCGGGAGGCGGAATCCCCAAACCCCCACCCCATCCCCTATCCTCTTCCTAACTAGTAAATGCAACTTCAAACAGTCATGAAGTTTTCGGTGTAGCCATCGTTTTTTTTGCTGTTCTGGAAGATTCAATTAAAGGTTATGCGGGATTTTTATTAAGTGTTAAGTATACAAAGATACAAAAAGGGACGAACCTCCTTTTAATTTTGAAAAACAATTAATTTGTTTCACTTCTCGAGCTTCAAACAATTGTGTTCAAGAGTCAATAAGAATATTATTCCGCAGTGAGAAAATATCAAAAAGAATTGCTAGAAATTTCAGATTTTGGATTGTTCTTATTCTGTGTCAAAAGTCAGACTCGGGTGGTTAGTTGTAAAAATAAATTTTGTTTCTATTTGTCGGCGAAATATCAGGGCCGTGTCCTTATGCAATTCTTTATACAAAAAAGCGCGTGGTCCTGTAATATTTCCAATATATATTTGTAAAACATATCTAAAAAATATATAACTAAAAAAATATATGTGTACTAAGTAAGTACTTTAAGTTCTTTTTCATTAAAGAGTGCTCAATAAGTTAACAGAGTTAAAAATATATATCGGTGATGATTTAAATTGTCGAATCAGTTGTACCAGTGTTGTTAGTTGTAATGTTGCGTTTAACCCTGTCCCATACCTCTGGAGCCTTAGATATTGGCAATTGCCCCTAAAAATCTCTATGAAATCCTTATAAGGGGGAAAATGTAATAACATTCGTAAAGATTTTCCTTAGGATTTGAAACTTACAAGACAACTTTATTTCGTCGAGGAAATCTTTCTAAAAATTTTGGTCACGTAATTAATCCTATTACCCGATCTTTTTTTATTTTACCTGAAAATTAGGAAAAAAACGGATTTCCGGGCAATTTCTGTCCCTTATTCATGCGAACTATATGTACAAACCAAAAAATATGTTAAATGACTTATATTTGGCTGTCAGAAACTTTAAAAAGGATGTAAAAATTTGCTCTAGAACGTAAGTAATTGAATTTTACTGACATAAGCAAAAAATTATCATTGCAAGTCTTTTTCTTTCATGACATACTATTCGATACACCAATCCAACACTCGCGCCACATTTTTGCGTCTAGGGGTCTAGGGCAAATTTAGTGTACACAGGAATTTGTTTTGTTGTAATCAAAGTTATTTTGGTGCATTTAATTTGGTTTATTTTGTAGTTACATTCAGTATGTTCAGTATGGTTCGATCACAATAAACTTGACCAGTTGTTGAATTTAGAATGCGATACACATGCTTGCACCGAGCTGTTCATTGAACGAACCGAAACTTTAGATTTGCAAGCTCAAACTTGGTCTAAGCACAAAAGCCATAACACCATCGAATATTTGATTGGAATATCGCCAACTGGCTATATCATGTTTTTGTCAGATTGTTACACCGAAAAAGCGTCAGACAAATTTATCTGTAACAATAGTTGTCTTTCTGATTTTTTGGAGAGAGGAGGTGAAATTAGAATAGAGAAAAACTTATGTTAAGATATTGTACACTCAGTGTTCCACCCGCTGAAAAAGTTAAAGCTCAGATGACGCAGGTGAATGTAAACGTACAAAAGATGCGGCGAACCTCCCTATCCGAGTTGAACTTGCCATCAACAGAATCAAAACATACAGAATTTATAAGAGTCTATTGCCAATCACAATGCTACACCATGCTAATGATATTGTTCGAACATGTGCAGCACTTTGCAATCTTAAATCACCTCTTCTCAGTCACGATCATTCAAGTTCGCCTGGAAGCAGGAGATTCAGTCTGCGCATGCGCTAATTGTAAAATTCCAAAACAGCCGCAACTAAGCGGTGAAAATGACATCATCATATTTGCATCCCTGCACAAACAACCAATTTCAGGAGAAATGGCATTACATTGGCATTACATATAAATATACCAAACGTTTTGCCATGGTATATGAGGCTTGGGGAAGTTAAAAACATAATTTTTATCCCGCTTGCTTTTTTTGTGGTTACAAAAAACCCCTGGGAAGTAGCAACTTCTAGTGAAAAATTTTCGCAAGTTCTAAGCAAAAAATTACCCAAACAAAAGTTTTCCGGCCAACAAACTATACATTTTTTTCAAAAAAGATATTTAAACAGTAGAATTTGTGGGTTTTTTCTGTAAAATTATAAAAGAAACAATTTTAATGTTCTCAACGAAAAAGTTAAAAAAAAATTCAGAAGCACTTATTTATAGACGTGTGGTGTAACGACAAAACAGAGCTACACCCTGCACAAATTTGTAATAAATGTTATACTAGACTTGTTCAACATGACAAATGCAAAAGTTTAAGCAAGAACGAGTTGTTTGCTTGGAAATTACATACTGAGTGTTAAACAAAAAGGAGGTCGGCCTAAAAAAAGACTATTAACAGGTCGGTATTGCACTACTACAAATGCATACTGGACAAAGACGGTATCTTCGAAAATTTACGAAAAGCTAGATGAAACAAATGATGAACTTTACAAAAAAAAATTTTAAAAAAGAAAACAACCCACATTTAGATCTGTGCTTATGTCCCTCCTGTAAATCTTTAATGAAAACACTAGTTTTATTATTATTAACCACATGCCAGAAATTAGTCTCTGGACTATAGCACATGATAATTAAATGATTATCATGGACAAAACTTCGAAGAAAAAAGTTGCGCCAGAAAAAACGGTGTTACTTAAAAACACCTTGCTCCATGCTTTGTTTTTTCACCGCAACCGTGTTTCTGAACACAAGATCGATTGTTTTGGATCCAAGATTAAATACTTTTTAAATTACCATCTTGAAATTTTGCTGAAAATGCGAAAGTCCGCCGCTCATGCTCAGATTAAATTCCCAGCCTGAATGAACGCAGTAAGAGGAAGAGGAAGAAAAAGACCAATAATATGTTGGCATAAATTCTATATAACTTGTAAACAATGTTGTTCTTTATTTTAAAAAAAATAACAAGGGAAGAGTTGATAGAAAACAATGCAAGAGAAAAAAATTGCCAATTTTTTACACTAATTTTTGAAAATCCTTATTTTAAAACATTTTGCGAGATTAATTTTTTAAACATTGTTAAAAATAAAGAAATGCGAAAATTTTACTTGTTTTCTACGATTAAAATATTTAAAACTCCTGCCAGGATTTAAACCTGGATCTCCTATGAAATTTCTTCATAGGAATCATCCTTTCCCCCCTTTCCCCCCTTTCCCATAACATAAATTTTGGATACATGGTGCATTATTTTAGCAAGTGTCAATTGCAACACTCCTGTGGTCTAACGGTATGATTCCTATGAAGAAATTTCATAGGAGATCCAGGTTTAAATCCTGGCAGGAGTTTTATGGAAATTTGAAGGGTAGGCGTTGAAAAACGCTTTTTATATTTTTAATGGTGATCTGTAAACCTTTTTTTGAAAGATTCAATTAAAAAAAACACTTTATCATCATTTACTGAAATCGCAAAGATTAGTTCTGCTATTTTTCCTATGAAGACTGATTCGCAAAAATACTGCAATTTACAACTTTTTCAAGGGCGTCAATCAAAATCTGTTTCGCTAAATTTTCTGATCGCAAAAAATTATGTTTCTTGTCTCAAGATTTCTGCTACTACATTCGCAGTAGCATCTGTTGTTAATGTATACTTTTCTTGTTCGAATGTTAAAATGACCGAGGGAACAGGTTGAGATAAAACAACAACAACGAGACATCTGATATTCGAGTACTCGGTATTCTACTTATCATTCGCCTTAACATTCTTAATCAGGAATTTAAAAATTCCTGACTCCCTAATCAATTCTCTAAATTTTGGTATACCACAATAAAAAAAGATTTTATTCTAAAAAAGAATAGTATAACACTCATATGCCACATATTATATTTTAGCTTTCGATCTGGACGATCATACGAAGGGCGTTGGTTTATTTTAAGTACGGTCTTTTATTTGCCATATTGATACTTTAGTCAAGAAAATTCACATACAAAACTCCTGCAGTGACCTTAAAATATATTTTAAAATTATCATGTTCAACTATGGATCAGTGGCGCAGTTGGATAGCGCGTTTCATTACGAAGCACTGATTCGGTGGTTCGAGCCCACCAAGATGCAAATCTTTAAAACCGTGGTATTCAGAACGAACGCAACGGAAGATGGATATCGTGATTCAAACACTGCTACAAGGATGATATTCCGCGAGAAAGAGAAAGAGTCAACATGGTGAGTTGTACAAAGCCTCCGTCTGAGATATGGTGAGTAATATGGTCACGGAGAAGGTAAGACAAACGCGTAAAGTGCGTTTCGAGGGTAAGTATGCATAGGGGGGTGTTGGCAAGGGAAAGGTAAAAAGACTGAGGGATCTTGCAGAATTTTCTATTATTTTTTTAAAATGAAAAATACAAAAAAAATATAACAAAAATACTGAAAACCTCCGATGCGCGGAGTGATTTGTTGATGCATCAACAAATCACACCGCGCATCGAAGGTTGGTACGCAACAAGAGTACATTGTGGAAGACAAGCATTTTTGAAGTCGCTTTCGCCTAGTTATAACTGTTTGTGATTTAAAAAAGCTATCAAATGTTTGCTTAAAATTTGTAGCATACGCCACAAGAAATATTGACTGGTTGCTTTGCACCGCTCGTGACATTACAAAAACAACAACAACAACAACACAACAACAACAACAAGAAATGCCACAACAATTTGAGCGGGAGGGAACGCTCAGTGACTTCACAAGGACCGTTCTGATATACGCCTAGCCTGCCACCCCAATTTTATTGTCCCAAAAGTTTGAACTTTGCTATTTCAAGACTAAAATTTCCGAAAAAAATGCAAAATAGACAAAATATGACACGGAAAAAACCCTCATTTTAGTCAAGCTATTTGTAGTGTGTTTACAGCATGCGACCAACGTTCTCCGGTGTAGCTAATGGCACTGAAAAAAAAGTGATATTCTTCCGACCTTCTTGCTAAAATAATTCTGAATTATTCGAACGGTATACCAAAGCATAAACGTTAGCTGAAAGAAGTTAGAAGAAATTGTCAGATGGCATCATTCTTCAAAAAACATAAGAAAGCTAATTGATGAAAGCACGAGTGTTTCACTTCCTGCAAACGAATTGTCCGACTGTCACGTGACTGGAAGCTACTGATCACGTTAAATCGGACAGGAGAAAAAGCAATTAGCGATACAGTTTCTTTTTTATAAGAACCTTTTTAAGAATCATAAGGCTCGAAATATTCAAAATTTAAGAATCACCCTGAGGCTCAAAGTATGTAATCAGTCAAAAGTGAAGATGATAAAGTTAGGTCCGAGGGTCTTCATTATACAAGGTCTCACAGCATGCTGATTATTAACCTGCAGCCAAAACATTACCAACGTCCGATCAAGCTACAGGAGAAAATGTCGACATTATTTAGGAAAACAACGACCATAAGGATGAGAATGGCAAAGATGTTCCTGAGGAAGAGTGGATCACAAAGATGACCGTCTGCTGAACGCACCCTAGTGTGGAAATGAAAGTTCTATACGAGAATGGGTGGCACACTGGAAATATCAATTACTACAACAACTACAAGATATATGATGATGATACGGAGGACTATATCGGGGAGGATGAAATCGACATGGTTAAAATGTGCGTCGTTTAATATATAATCTGATAAGTTCTTTTTCTAGCAAGAAGTTATTGTTGTTCCAGTTGTTCAAAACGAATTTCTGTTTTTTCATGTTTCCTGCCAATTAAACACACAAATAATCTCATTAATTTTATATAAACAAAAGATCAAAATACTTGAAGCTGTTAATAAAATTGTCGTAGGTTATGGAAGATTTTAAAAGAAACAAAAGATAAAAAATATCAGCAACTGAAACGATACCTCTTGAAACAAGAGCACTACATGAGAGAGTAGTAACAGCACCCCGTGAGAAAGTAGTAATACCACGTAACAGCACTGCGCGAGAGAGTAGTAACACTCAGGGTAAGCTACTTTTATAACGGTTTTATTTCTGACGTGTTGTGGTGGCATGTCAAATAAGAATACTAACTAACCAACAGAACTAAAAATGATATGTAGCATTTTGAGATTTTAGCAGCTAGGTCTAAAAACAAACTTTCGAGAACATTAACAGTTCAACTGAAGGTACCATTTCTTGTTGTGCAGCCTATTTGAAAGAGTGAAAACTAACTTCAGAGAGAAAGATAGCAAAAACTTTACTCACAACATCAATTCACCATTCTGAAACACATCAAAACAATACCTCAGGCAAAGAAAGCTTTTTCAAGACGATTCTGAAACTCGTACCCAACTACAAAATTACCGGTTGGATTTTCATGTATTTATGAACCCAAAAAAAGTTCTTCTCAAAACACACTTTAACATCCACAAACGAGGTGCCAATTTAAAAATAAGGCGAAACTTTTAGACATTCAAAAATAAGGTGCCAATGTAAAAACAAAGTCAAACGTTTCGACATCCCTAAATGAGGTGCCAATGCCAACATTAAGAACTATGATTTCGACACATTCAACACCGAGGAACGAAAACCTGGTCGCCTAAAAACAGTTTTACCGTTTAAAACTCCTCATTCATAAAAAATCGTTCTTGTATTGAAAACTGAATGTCGTGAATTTAAAAAACCCACCTAACACTATGCAAAGGTAAATTTAAAAACCCGAACCTAATCTCCCGCATGCGTAACCAGACGGTCATAAGAGCGAAAGTCACCATAATGCCAGTGGCCTCACAACTTCTGCAATATATTCAATGCAACGCAGCCACCTATTAAACCTTACTTAAAAAGCCTTAACCTTAAAAAAAAAATGGCAAAAGCTCTTCGAAAACGCAAGTCTTCCACAAGTCCTCTTCGTTACGTACCTCACAAAGTATGCTCTGCAAATATTCACTCCTCGTCAAATAATAAAGTACAATACAATATATGAAGTCAGTCAAACCCGTAAAGAATGGACATAAGATGTTTAGGCAAATTCTTAAGCGTAAGCCAATAGTCTTTTAAAGGGAGTAACGAACCAAGACCTGTTTAGACGATTTGACTGAAGTTCGACTAATGGGAGAGTAAAAGTATCCGTCGTGTATATAGGTATAGCAATTCAACTATTTACAGGTTTGGCTGAGTAACGCAGTATATATTTGATCAATCTAATAAACACTAGTAAGTAGTAGACATAGCAGCTTCATCGCCAGAAAAGACATCCCGTCATTTGTTCTCGATGACTAAATACGCCATTTGTTCTCGATGATCAAATACGTCATTTGTTCTCGATGATCAAATACGTCATTTGTTCTCGATGACTAAATACGTCATTTGTTCTCGATGATCAAATACGTCGTTGGTTCTCGATGACTAAATACGTCGTTGGTTCTCGATAATCAAATGCTTCGTTGGTTCTCGATGATCAAATACGTCGTTGGTTCTCGATGATTAAATACGTCGTTGGTTCTCGATGATTAAATACGTCATTTTTTCTCGATGATTAAATACGTCGTTGGTTCTCGATGATCAAATACGTCGTTGATTCTCGATGATTAAATACGTCATTTTTTCTCGATGATTAAATACGTCGTTGGTTCTCGATGATCAAATACTTCGTTGCTTCTCAATAAGCAGATACATCGTTGGGTCACCATGACTAAATATGATATTTTTTCGATGATACGGCATTTATTCTCGATGACGAAATACGACATTTTTCTCAAATATCAAATACGTCACGTCTTCTTGATGACCAATCTGAGGAAAAATGGATTTCTGCATTGAAAAAACATAAAAAAGTCACCACCGTTTGGTTTGAGTAATGTCGCATTATGGTTATACAAAAATCGTGCATTGAAAATAAAGCAAAATCTGTGAAAGTAGAAATATATAACACACTTTGTGATACATGTTTAAATATACATTTCTCTGTCTTAAAAAAGGATATATGTAATGTTGGACAGTGTTGCCACTCAAATGAAAATTCTATATAAAAAACTATACCAGGCTTTCCTAATTACGAATGTCCGATAAAACATTTCAGAATATGGCTTTTTATTGTTTTGTATTTCTTTCAAGGGTAAGATTGTAATACATTTCATGCCCAATGTGTTTCAATGTTTTAAACAGAATGAAATTACCTGAAATCAAGTGCTCTGGATCAGGTTAAAGCATGAGTTCGGAGAAATATACCGCAAAATTGGAAACTTCAGTATGAAAATATTAATAGCTGTCTGAAGTCTGAAAAGAAGGAAAAATCAAAACTAACTGCTAACAAGAAGCCTTGAGCGTACAAAAGAGTAAAAATTGGAACTTACCCACTCTTGGGAGATCGTCTAAAAACAATAATTGTAATCGTTACTAATAAGAAAATGTTTAACATTGCGGAAAAGAAAAGCTAACTTTATACTTAGAGGTGAACGGTAATGTCACATACCATCTGCCACAGATTCTCATTAATTTCTTAAATGCGCATGACCAACAGCATAACTTCATTCCTTCCTACTGAAAAGTAAAACAAAAAAATAACTTAGCTTGATTGCCCTACCCCTATAACTTCCCTTGTATTAGGTTATAACTTATAAAACTTTGTACCGATGATGTCTTGAAGTTGTGTAGCTTCATGATTGGTTTTTATGTCCTTTTTGTATATGTTGAAAATAATGTTAATTTTAATAAATAAATAAATAAACATTTCAGCTATTTTGGCTTAAGACCCTTTGAGGCGCCAACGTAACAAATATTATTCACAATTGAAAATAAGTCAAATATATATGCACACCTTGTTAGAGACATAGTTCGAAGATTGATTATATACATTTTTTATTGAGAAATATAAAAATATAAAAATTATTGACAAACAACGCAGGCTTCAAAGTATTAGTGAAAAATAAAAAAAATAAACAGAGGGCGTAAGTGGGCGTTCCCTAAAGATAAAAAAATAACGCCCACATGCGTCAAAGGGCGGTAAAAGCGAAGGGCGCAAGTTATTAGAACAACTTTAGACATATAAACCTAAATGTTACCATTCTAAGTCCATTATAATATCCATATGCCAAAATGCTAAAAATAATTTGAACAATGCCTTTCAAAATGGGCCTGCTGTAAAGTTATTAACGAGAGTATGCCAGGTAGGGCATAAATTAAACGTAAATTTGGCTTGTATTATCGTCACACAAGGGTAAAGTTATTAGGCGCATTCGCATTGTAAATAAAATTGTGACCTCAAATTTCACAAGTATTCAGTATGTACAAGAAACGGGAAATACAGTCTGCGCATGCGTCAAAGAGCGAAAGTAAAACAATCGATAATTTGAGCTTGTGCAAGGAATGGGCACACGTGTTAATCAACAAATCATGTGTTCTGTTGGCTAGCCGGACAATTTCAGATCAAATTTCAATGTTTCTTATCGACGAATGACCAAGGAAAGGAAATATATATGTTGCTATTGCTATGTTTAGCTAAAAACCTGCAAGATAGCGGGAATTCGCTGGAAAATGGCGCAAGTAAAAAGACACGTGTTTTACGATCTGTAAAATTTCCTAATGCGTGATAAGTGTTATACATCTCTTGAAAAAGCATTTATTTCTATACAAGTATCAAATAACTTACTGTTATATTTTTAGATAAACTTACTAAAAAAAATTTGACCATAGTTTTCGGTAGCTAGCTACACTAAGATCCAACATGGCTGTTTAACATCTTCAAAACCTATTAAAATATATCGAAAAACACAACGCAACTTCTCACGAAGAATATTTCATGGTGTACTTTTGCACTCTTTAAAAAATTGAAAAGTGGTGGAAGGCCAAAAAAGAGGAAGTACCGGGCGATATTCTAAAAAAATTTATTTTGAACAAAATAATTCTCGTTAAAATAATTACATAAAATACCAGCAGACATTATTCCTGACAAATTTAATATAAAAAATCTGAACAAAAATCATTAGCATCTGTGTACTTGTCCAGTTTACGAGGACTTGATTGGTCAACCAATTTTCATAACTACCTGCCATCACACACTTTGTTTTAAATGTTTGTTGCTGCGCGTTGAGGGACTGCCGCTGACTGAAACCAAATGTTCTGTTAGCTCTAAAGGAGAGAAATCAACAGCTATATCACCAGACTCTATATTACCATCAAACAGTATAGCTGACATGCAAAGTGTCTTAGTTGGAATGTGGAATGGGATGTGGAATTAAATTTGATATTTTAAAATTCAACTAAGAGAAATATATGAAGCATTATGTTGTGGTCTATAAAAGATCTTTGCGACATCATCGCATACATCGTCAAACGATTTGTTCGCTTTTGATGAAACCAGTTCTATTCCACTAGAATTTGAAGGAACTGCCCTTGGTGTTATAAAAACAAAAATGGCGCACTCAGCGTTGCAAAATAAAAGTATAAAGTTGATGGCTGGTGGTTCTCGGGTAAAGAAATAGCGTTCTTATCCTGAATTTAAATTCCTGTGAAAAGGAGTGGATTCGCAAAAAATAAATTTTCAATGTGAAATATCTAAATTTGGCCAAATCTATAAAATTTTGCAAAACTGTCCAAATCAGAAAAAGGTTTTTACAAAGCTAACTGGAACTGAAAACTGGTGGAACATCTTCGTCTTTGTCCAAGAAAATGAAAACAAAAATATTTTGAAACAAGCGGATATTTTATCACCATTAATCTGCCAGATACATTGATATCTATGAAAGTTGACTTTGGGATCTCATGGGGAAAATTAAACAAAATGGGATAGTATGCATAATTCCTATTCTAAAAGATTTTCAACTATTGGTAGCAGCAGCAGCAAAAATCACATTTCCTATCATTTTTCATCCCTAAATTTCATTTTTACTTTATTATTTGTCATTAGATGCTTAAAAGCCTTTAACATTAAAGTTGCTTCCCAGGCACGCAACTAAAGGTGGATAAAGAGAGTGATAACATAGTTGAGAGTGTTCCCTATAGATTTCAAATTAAAAAGAAACAGGAATCTTATGGCGTTGGAGAGGCACCATGGGGTTACTGGATGTATTACATCACATTCTTTGTTTACTTGGATTTATTATACAAATAGGTTTCTCTACTACAAATCGTACAATTGCACAGTAAATCAAAATGTTATTGTTAATATAATTGTACTTTATTAAGGTATACTAAATTTGTTGAAAAACAAACTCCTGATAAAAAGATGCATGTAAAGATTGGTGCGAACCATGATGGAAATCGTTTAAAATGTTCTATTAATGCCGTAACACACTTCATCGACACAGTAAAGAAAATACGCTTGTGTTCAGTGTGTTCGAAACGAAGGACTACTTAGTAAATCTGAAAATGGGGCTTGAAAGATTTAAATCTTAAATTGACAATTTACAAACACAAAACTGGAGGTATAAATATTTTTTTAAGATAAATACATTTAGGAATGTACATATATCTAAAACTAACAGATATAACTCTTTTTATTTTTCAGAAGAAGGAATATAACATTTTTCATTTTGGGTGATTACGAGTTCCTTTGTGTTATTGAAGGGTAGACTGGAGCAAAGGTCGTCACTGCTGCTTTTTTGCAAGATAACATCAAAAGAAGTACAAGTATCATTGGCAACAAGGAAATTATGAAAAATTATGAAAAACGAACACTACTCACTTTGAAATCTGATTACAATAAATTCCAAGCTGCTGGTGAAAATATAAAAGATACGAAACACTTTACCAACGTTATCGATTATGTTATATTTAATTTTCCCGTGGACCAAAGTGAATCTATTTTTATTAACTAAGCCATCTAAGTGAATGATAGTTCAGCAAGCTCTTCATTGACATACATCTTCATCCCAATTTTGTTTTCATTGTGGATTAAAACTTTTCTTCAGGTTGCATTACCAGCTCTACATATTTCGTTGGGGTCGTATCTTAAAATCTTCAACATGCTGGAAAATCGTTGTCATTGCCAGTAAACAACAGGAAATGAGATTTAAATGATTTTGATGCATAGATTCCAACACAGTCCAAAGCACGATACCTTGAATGTCTTGCAGGCGACTACGAAAACAAAATAAATTTGGTTTGCGATGTCATAAGTTCAAATATTTAAAAAACTTCCTGATCAAAAGCTAGAAGTCAATTAAGTTTTTAAACTTCGGTTGGTCTATTTAAAAACAAATTCGAAGAAAAGTTAATTACGGTTGTTTTTATAAGTTATAGTTATTGATAACAGTCATGGGCCTCAAGTGCAGTTACTGTTGGACAAACTTAGAAAGTCCTTTGTATGCAATTGTGTGAACAAACAAAATTTATTATAATGCTTAGTCCTTGCATCACATCATATGCTCAAAGTTACACAATTTATTACATTAGAAAACAACTTGTAGTTTTTTTATACCTGAAGACGTTTACCCAACCTTTCTCTGAAATAGGCACTGTGCCGTAATTTGATGAATTCGTGTCATTTATTTAGTGATAAGAAGAGAGAAGAATTGAGTAAGGGGCCGTCAAGAGTTGGAGGGTTAAGAGTTTTACAGATTGAGAGCTACCTATGCATTAGTCTCACTACACAACGCCAAGTTAAAGTTTTGCTTGAGCAAAATCATCTGAAAGTCAACCGATGGTGAAAAGCATGACCCCTCAATTAAAAAAAGAAAATTTAAGGACATTTAAAATATATTTTTATATTAAAGGAAAGTTTTATGGCTACACTGCATCCATACTAGGGATAAAATATAATTTCTAAGCAGTTACCTGACTGATGGTTCATTTGCTACTAGCTTTTGATGCCCAAGCTTTGGGGAACGTTTCTGAAGAAGCAGAATTCGACGTCTGTTTTCATATATCATATATACATCCTCAAATCTTCAGGACTTTCTATCTCGTGAGAGCTTTATCAGCGTTTGTTAAATTCACCAAAAACAACTCGGTTTAATAAATTTAAAGCTGTGTGACAAAGCCTTGGCAAACATTGAGTACGGTTAGACATTAAATCATTTGAATGTAATTAGTTAAAAATCAAGAGAAAACTAAAACCATAATCAGCTTTCTCATTGTTTTCCAATTTGGCGCCATATTGGATTTGTTCGAAATATAATGCACACGATTTTGCGCAGGCGCAGACTAAAATTCCCGTTTTGAATGGCCATTCTTGTTTTTACACACAAAAATTCACAAATGCAGAGATAAATAACTGTAATAGAAAGCTAACCTTTTTTCTTTCTTCGTCCTATCTCAAAACAGTTATTTGCTGGCGTACTTTTGAATTTATTTGAACTCTGCTACGCATGAAAATAAAAATATATATTTATAACAATTATTATGCAAGTGGGCAATACGGGTTTTCAGCACTTAGATTAGCTTAGCGCACTTAACGACGGGCCGATATAGAGAGGGACTACCCCTAGTCAAAAAAATGTAGATTAATATGTAAACAAGCAAGAAAAACACATTCCAAGAAGCACTGAAAGTGATTTTATATCTAACTTCTACAATATATTCAGCGATAAAACATTGTAATCTGTCTGGAAGCTTCTTCAACAAAGCTAGTTACGTAGCTAGCTACATTGTCTATGAAAAGCAAGAGGATATCCAGTGTTATCGAAAATACTAAATGCAGAGCAACAAGTAATTACTTTCTCCACCTTTTTAGTTACTCGGTCGATATAAAAATCGTGTAAGCCCATTTCATTCTTCACTAGGTCGCCAATGAAAAAAAATTCACATCAATATTCGTAGTATCTAAAATCCAGTTGCAATTTAACTTTACACATTCTTCTGTGAGTGTCGAACATCGCAATGTTTTGGCCGAAGGCGATTATTAACCCTATAATAACTGTTTATGAGGGCAATACCGGAGACTATTGACCGACGTCAAAGTATTGCCCGAGCTTGTGAGGGCAATACGTGACAGAGGTCAATATTCGAAGGTATTGCCCGAAATAAACAGTTATTATATGGATTATTATCCGGGTACTGCATTTTGCGACAAAAAATATAACATTATAAGCAGGATGTAGGTAAGTTTCACTTCTGTTTCGCGTTTTGTTTATTTTTTTCCATGTTTATTTTTATTTAATGCTACCTTATTTAAACTTTAAACGCGGTTGATATGGTACGGGCAATACCGTGAAATATTGCCCGCTATGACGTAAGGTCTAACCAATCACATTGCACGATTTTCGAAAATATCGATGCCGCTCTTTTACCCGGGTAATAACAATAAATAATAATCGTTTATAAACTTTCATTTATTAAACTGACCTCGCAAGTTTGGTCGTCACTTAACAACTCTAGCTGATAAGAAAATAATTAGTGAAATTTGCAAATTCTTATATATTATAAGAAGGGAATAATAATTACTTACTCTCTCTTCTTTTTCCTTCTTTAACTGCACTAAATTAAAAGAAAAAATTCAACATACATCCCCACTTACTACTATTAGATTTCATAGCCAACGAGATCTGTCTATAGCTCCTCCTTTTTTTGCCTAAATTTTTACATTTTGACTTTCAGCTTGTAAGCTACAAATAGGAAGTAAAGAAACGTAGCTAATTAATTTTATGTTTAGCTATCGTAAAATTATGGTCAATGGTGAAAGTAGCCGTGAGTTAGTTTTCGAACGTAATTATAATAGTACATTACTGACAGTATCAACCTCCGTCGAACTTTCCCTATTATAGCGATGTCACTTTATAGCCAATGAGGTTAGGTGAAATGTGTATAGCTCCTCTTTCCCAGTATTTTACCCGGCACATTAACAAAACAAACGTAACCAATTATCACTTTATGTTTAGCTACCGTAATATTATGATTAATGGTGAAAGTAGCTGTGTGTTACAGAATACAAACTGCACTTACATTTCTTTTCGGAGACGATCCACCTGAAGAAAAAGTTCGTAAGGTTGAAAAAAAATACATTCTCAATTCTATCCTCATGCGTTAATTTTGGCTGCTGAGGCCGACGTTTCTCGTCAGCAGCTTGTTGCCGATTACGTCGCCGCTCACCAACCTCTTCGTATATTTCCCGTTGCCTCCTAGAAATGAAAATAAATTATAAAAGAACATGTTGCAACAAATTTATGCTTTCATGAATATTCGACGTAAACGTTCTTACCAAATCTTGTGGACATTTTTTGCTGCCCTTGTCCCCTCTGAATTGAATATTTCATTCCTCCGGCTGTAAAAATATATATTTTATTAGTAGTTGCTCTCTGTCGAAGGCTACTACAAAATTACTCCTTAAATCTATAAAAAGTTTTGGTTTTTAAATTTTGGTTCATTTTGTGCAGGTTATTTATTTTTTAGTACATTTAAAATTTCTCAATAATAAAAGGTAATGTTTTTACGAAATGTGTCACGAAATGTTACGAATCTATGTTTATAATAAAATGGTGCTTAATTACAGTGGGACAGTAACCGCCAAGAGCGTTACGGCTCCTACCTCGGAAGGAGCTTGAGATTGCGTTCGGAGTTGTCTCTCCGAACAGCCCTTAAAAGCCTAGCAGCAGGTTAATTTAGCAAGTATTATAAACCCATCAAAAGATGCCGTGTGATTTAATTATCGCAAACTCACACAGCAACTTACTTCGAAGATATTATGACACAATGTATACTTACGCGGACTGCGGACTCTAAAAAAACATTGTTATAAGAGAAAATAACAATAAGAAGAATATAATTTTGGTGGTTCACTTACTGTCCTTTTCATAAAATTCAATCCTTTGACATCTTTATGGTTCACATCGACTCCACATTCAAGTTAGCCTCAGCATACAACTAAAAGTGAAACAAAACAAACTTAAAGAAAGCATCTTAAATAACATTTAAACAAGATGTCGCATGTCAATGTCATTTACACATCATTGCAACAATATATTTTTTATTCATTGACCGGGTCATTTCACAAAACCTAAAAATTGATTTACAGCTGTTTCCTAGCGTGATGGATATGATGCATGGCTATGATACTCACTAACTCTTTATATTTATCTATTAGACACGTGATGTGAAATTTAGCATTAGTTTTTTAAATACATACTAGTATTTGGATGGATCCCTTATATATTATCTCACAATATGTCTTATTCAACGCGTTTCGGTTACACACACAGAAATGAAAATAAAGTTAATTTGTAAAAAAATTAGGGTGCTACAGTACACATGCGACAGAACCACTTGTACTAAACGTTTCACACGGATATGTGACATGTTTTACCTATGCTAAGCGCAGATTAGTGACACGAGAATGTACCAAAAATGTTCATATTTGCGTACGTTTTCTAATCTATTTTTCAAATCAATAGTAAAGATATCATAATCCAAAATAACTAATAAAGGGGACTTGGTAAGGATAAAAAAATTAATTTAAGTCCTAACATTTTGTATATATTCAAAAGAATAATATTTTAATTTTTTAAGAACGCATGAAGGGATTTGCACAATAACTGATTATATTTAGAGAAATAGAAACGGCAAATATTTTGCAGCTAGAGAACAAATTACACAAGAATTTTATATGAATCACGAAAATTTGTTGTGAAGATGTCAAAAGAGGAAGTATGTCGTTATTTATGTGCGTAGAAATATTCACCATTCTAACGCAGATAAAGAAAAACATTTTTACATGTCACATCTTGATGTTCAAACTGATCCATCTGTTAAAGTATTTCTTTGAAAAAAAAGTATTGCGCTTTTATTTGTTACACGAAATAACGGACCCTAAAAGGGAAAAAAAAACTTGGGAAACCAAGGTTTCTTACGTGTTTCACAGACATATTGAGCATCACTATTTTTCTGCTAATTATTATTATTATTATTATTAACACACAGCTTCTAGTTTCGGCTGAAAGCTCGCACAAAATCCTGATCTTCTGGGATTTAAGTGAAGATATTCGTATCTCGGACGCGATTAGTAAAATTGATGTTTAATCTGCCATTTTGAAAGTTGCATAGCTCAGGTTTGACAAAGATCTCTTTTTGATGTTTTTTCTTGTAAATACTTTATATATTTTCTATACTTCTATATGCTAATCTGACGTTGATAGCAGGTTAGCTAACGTAGTCAGTGTCAGTAGATAGCAATAGACAGACAGCTAGCTAGCTAACTATTTTGTGCTTTTCTCCCAAGTTTTCCATTTAGTTGGTATAAGTGCATTTTGTGCTAGTCATCGTTATTACTTCTTGTGTTATCTTTTACCAACCTGAAGCTAGCCACAAAGTAGTAAGGAGGCATATAAATCTTGTAATAATAATCCTGCAAATGTTAGCTATGATACTCTGCTTCACAAAGTATCTTTGCATACATCATAATTTATTGTGTTAGTTTCACAGCAACAGAATAAAATGTTTTATCCTAGTGGTATGAACGCGGATTAATGTTTACGTTTTGACGGGATTTCCACGGCCTGTGTGTAAATTCTTAAAAATCGACAGATTATAAAATGGGCCAGACTATATAGAAGAAGAAAGTTAACAGTCATGGAGAACTGATAATTAGCATGTAACAAGATAGTTAGTCGACGCTTATACGGCTATAATACAGTGGAGATCTTTTCGGCTTACACTTCCAAAATTTTCTTTAATATGTCGATATTGTAGTGTATGCCTTCCCCATGTTTTTTTACGCCTGACTACGTCTTTTCAATATTTTTCCATCCATTCAGCGTACTGCTAAAATACGGTGGAGATTTTTTTTGCTTAAATTTCCACGTAATTATTATATAATTAGCCGCACACGCAGCTAATTTTACTGTATGTATCGTATAATAATCCTGTAATGGCTAACTATCCTTAACAGGCTAATTATGAGTTCTCCTGGACTGGTTAAGTTATGGTTTAAAAAAATTGTTAGGCTAATAGCATTTTTTCACTGATGTATGTTGTAAATAAATCAAGATCAAAACATGCCTCCACTCAAAATTACAGTTTGTAATAGGCGGATTGGTCTACAGCTTATTGCATGTTTATTTTACCTGTCGATTTTTATTGCATGTTTATTTTGCCTGTCGATTTTTATTGCATGTTTATTTTGGCTGTCGATTTGCGCAAAGATCTTGGGAATATACATGTTCTGCCCAGATTGCGAAAACGGTCTGTTTATAAACAGGACGGTCGGATTATGTACGCGTGGCCCGATTATGTTTTTTTTGGTCTGATATGTCGTGGTGACCGGATTATGAACGCTGATATAATGGCTGGCCAGGCAGGATGTAAGTGGCATTTTCTTCGACGTAATTTTTCTTTGCGACGTATTTTTTCTCTGCAGGATAAAACACCATTGAAAACTATGCATGAAGTAACTAAATTTCACGGAACTAGATTTTGCGGATGGGCTTATTTTTATTTTTCGCGGGAATTGAATTCTGGGGATGACCTAAATTATTCGTTTTGCGGGAATTAAGTTTGGTGAAAAGTTAGTAAACTTGCGAATCCCAAAATTTAGTTTCCACGATATTTCGTTTCATTTGAGAACAACAACAACAACTTTGCCACCAGGGAAATTTTCTTAGAAGTGATGACGAATGACATAAAAGCCGGTCGGCTCCGATTTTGTTCGTTCTATAAGTGAGGAATAACGTAAAAGTCTCGCACATAAACCGGCCTGCCCTGATTATGTTCGTTCTATAAGTGCCAAATAATATTTTTAACTATGGTAAGTGACAAATAATATAAAAAGTGTCGTACATAAGCCGTCTTGCCCCGATTATGTTTGTTTTATAAGTGCCAAATAATATTTTTAACTGTCGTACATAAGCCGGCTTGTCCTGATTATGTTGCCCGATTATGTGTTTTTTGCCCTGTTTATAAACGGGGCAAGCTGCCGTACATAATCCGGGCAGCGTTCATAATCCGGGCAGAACATATACAACACACCACCACATCACAATGAAACTAGTCTGAAATTACTTAGATTTGTAAAAATTTTCTGCAGACCATGTCTGAAAGAGCGTCCTATTGGACTAGCCCCTTCAACCCATGAAACAAGGGTTGAGCCTTCAACCCATTAAACAAGGGTTGAGCCTCCAACCCATGAAACAAGGGTTGACTATCGCAGATATTTTTAGATTTTCGCCCAGATATATCTCCTTGTCATCCCTTTTTGGGGCGTCCTCAACACAAAATGGCAATTCGGTTACCAGTTTGAATAAAATACGCATACTATATTATTGAGCTTGCTCCACAGTGACTAAACAGGATTTTGCCAGCTTGTTTAAATTTTCTCTGTAAAACAAGCACCAAAAGCTCATTTTTTATTAATTATGCTATGAATAAAGTATTTACAATTCAAGCCCAAATAGAGCCTGTTTTTTGTGATACCGTATATATATTCAATCTTGTATTTAACCGGGAGAGGTAATTAATTGGCATGGTAAACGACAGACAGCCTGTTTATTATTTTATTTGAGCTGAAGTTACATGGTTGTTTTATTTTTAAAATAACATTTCTAAAAGGGCTTCTCATTGTGTAACACATGTACCTGTATCCTGATGGTCAATGTGGTTTATTGTACTGACCGTGTGACCGGTCACTGTTTACCATTAATTTTGCAACCTTTATAGGGAAACAGATCAAGTAAAATAAAATATGTCATCTGACAGTTTTTGCTATAACAGACCTTTGTAAGAATTTCACTGGAAGCACTCCACACTGGTTGTGCGAAATGGTTTAACTGGACTAAGTAGTCAACCTAAATTGTAATGCCAGCCTTCTGTTGCTGTAATGAATTCCTTATCTTCCATGCTTTAAGCCTATTCGGTCTGGGTTTTTTCAAATATTATGGCTGGGGAAGGGGGGGGGGGGGTTCTTGAATAACTTTTCATAGGCTTGTTCAAATTGAATCAAAGTTAGCACACTTATAGTACGTCATAAAAGGAACAAAATGGTATCAATAAATTTTTGCTTATGTCAAAACTTTTTCTGTGACGTCATCGAAAGCTTGCAAATTGATCAAAATATTATTATCTACTTAATTCAATTACTATAGTTCTACAGCGAATTTTCACATTCTGTTTAAAGTTTCTGAAAGCCAAATAAGTTATTTAACATATATTCCGGTTTTTGCATAGTTGGTCGAAAAAACAAAAAATTGCCCGAAAATCTGGTTTTTGATTTTAGGGTAAAATCCAGAAAAACGGGAAATCGGATTAATCAGGTGTCTAAAACATACATAAACTTCTACTTGATGAGACAAATAGGTGTAGTTTCCAGTAATAGCCAATATCGAAGTTTTTTATTGGCTTGAGACACGTCGATGATTAGAAATAGGCTTCGTGTATTCTCAAGTAACAAAAAAAACCCAGCTTCGTTACAACATTGGTTCCACAGCTTCATAACTGTACAGCTATCTTGTTTCTTAATTTAATTCGTTTGTAATTAAACTATGACTCAGTCAATAACATGACAATACCAGATTCATTACATAACTTGACAGAGCAAAATACACATATTATTTTGTTAGGGCTAGGGTTAGCGTGCGTTAAATAATGTTAATAATAAAAACTATAACCAAATTTTCATACCACTTTGAGTGATTGATTTGATTCACCAATCATTTTGCTTCATCATACAAATAAACAACAACAGGACAGTTCACCGACAACGTCATGTGCAACATCCTGTGAAAAAATACGAAGCTTATTAAGATGTTACTTTGTAAATCAACGCTAGGAGGACCCGGGTGCACAGCTTTACAAAAACGTTCCATGAAGTCAAAAAACATAAGCAAAGGTAAATAAACTCGAAAAAAACGTCCAACAAATGCGTCAAAACAAATGTCCAACAAATGTGTCAAAACAAATGAAAATAAGATTTAAGTGGAAGTTAAAAAAGAGATAAGTGGTGACTACACTCCTAAATTTTAAAATTACATCGTCATATCGCCAGAAGGCTGGTCAGGGGCTGATACTCAAAGCAACGAGTAATAACCACAGCGGGTGCAAAGAAACTTGGGCTACCCGAATCTACTTTGGCTAAAACACAGAAAATCTGACGAGAATTATACGTCGGTTAGTCGGTTTTGGAATTTTTATTTTACAATTTTGTTAAAAATAATATACACCGAACAGAAAAAACTTTATACTCGTTTTTCATTAAATGTTTCGAAATAAATATCGGAAGATTTTTACAGACTTGACTTGTCCTAAAAATTTCCCAGAATATTTTAGAAACATGGCTTACCAAACCTTGTACACTATCCTCTTCTCTTTCATCCGACATCAAGTGATTTCATATACTATAGTTTATAAACGTGCAAACACGATGTAAAATTATATACTTTTTTTTTGCTGTTCTTGTTCTAAAGTGACTCTCCCACACGACTTATACCATGTTACGACAGTATTTTTATTCTGTTGATTCGTGAGAAACTCTTTTTCTTTATAGTTCGACGTCGCTTCTTAAGATGCGCTGCGCGATCATTTCTTTCGTTTAGCTAATCTTAAAAATAGATAATCTTTCTCTAGATAATTGTAATTGTGTTTTATTAACCTAATATACCACTTGGTACGTTATGAGCGTAGCTTTGTTTATGTAATAATTTTTTTCAAATAAAAAATGTGTCCTAGGATTTCTTAATGTACTGATCTCATTTTCGTTAAAAAAAAGATTATAGAATGTTGCGTTTTCATTTTTTTAAACTACTCCTTTGCCATTTGTTACCCTACCTTCTCAAATATTTTTTTTAATTTTTTGAAACACGTGTTTATAGTTCCATATTAACTAAATCAAATCGAAACTCCGCCACGACAACAAGAATCTTAGTCCTGAAAACAACAGTTGGAAAATATTATATGACATGGTTTGGTTCAGTAGCAAGATTGATCTGGCATGTTTCAAAAATAAATTCTTAACTTGTAAGACAAAAATTATGCAAATAAAAGCAAACCATCCTATTCATGGCAGGAAAAGTGAAACTCGACAAAGCTATTACAAATATCAAGTTTGCTTAACTTTAGGTATTAGTACCGCATAAATTGTAACGTTCAGTCGGCATCCGGTGGATAAATTGACTAGTTCGTCTGTCCCTTATCTAACTTTTTGTGTCCGTAGCACGACTATAATAACGCGGGAGACAGGGTAGGGGTCTTAGTATATAAACTAGTCATTAACCCATAAAAGAATCCAGGCTATCACCGGTTCTTTACACTCCACACTATTCACGACCCAAATATTGTAATTACATCGGCGACAAAGGTTTACACTTTTAGGTGATTGTAATAGACGTAAATTTGATGGTAACTATACTTGGGGATATGGTTTCAAGATAAACACTTTTAGCTTACAATTGAAAACTGACTTTTCAAGTAGCAATAATGTTTATTTTATCTCGGTCTGTCCCACATGTAAATTACCTAAAGCTGAAATTTCACTCAAGAATAAAACAGATCGGATCGAAACATAGTCTACTTTGGAAACTGACTAAATAAAACCTCGTCCGTCTCGTTCAGAACTGGATTTCTCAGGTAAGAGAAGGAAAAATAAATATAAAAGATCAATTAGCTGAAAAGCCATTTAAATAAAGCTATTACTTTGTGTTGTTCTACCCATTTCGTACTTCAGGAAAAATTTATCTCTTATTCCATATAATTATGTCACAGGCACACTGTACTATGCTCTGTAGAGGAGTAAAAAAATGTGGTCTTATTATTAGTATGACGGCCTCATTATTCATTACACAAATTTGGAATGGTTTTGCTATACATAAAGATTTGAATTTTCTTTTTTTCATTTTTTTACTAAAATGTACACAAAGAAAACGAAATCATTCAAATAACCATGTATAGGATGTTTAAAACGTTTTATTCGTCATCAGAAGAAAGGTGTATCACAGAAATTCGATACCGTTTTGCTTGTTGCTCATTGTGTTGATGAAGGTTTATATTTAAAACGCAGTTATTTATGTGCGCACCATCGAACATTGATGTAAAATCATCAACATTTCTGGTTGTTTTTTGGCTGAATGATTAAAGATTTTGGATTTAATACAACTTGATTTTTGAGTCTGCATGTATGTAGCTTGGTTTTAACGATTCCACGAGAATGTGATTTGTTTGCATTTATACTTTAATTTTGGTTACTATAAGGTTAAAATTATACCGTGCTCTATATACCCCGCGATAAGGATTATTACCTAATTAGAGCTGCGCATTTCTCGTATAAACCGATCGAGATAGCTATCAGTTAATAGGGCGATGTTGTTAGAACGTTGTAACAATGTTGCTGTGTTTACTGGCATTACAGATAGGACACTTTGAGACGCTTTATAGAGATTGCAAGCCATGAAATAAAAGGTACAAATATTCATACGTTCGTTTTTAAACCGACTACAACTCTTAAGAAAGTTTATAAGTTGGGCGGTAACGATACCACATATCAAATAGAACTAAATTACATTAGATTTGGATAATAATTTACACGCAGAGAAGAAAAATTTTCAAATAAGGCCAGTGGTGGAGAAGGTTAATGAAAGAAAGGCATTTTTTCCATTCGTTTTTCAAAAACGGCCAAAAAGTTCATATGGTCAATACTCAGCAGCCGACAGGCAGTAAATTGCTACCTTTGCGCACACACAGGCCAGATATAAAGCGTTTAAAATTTGCTAGTGGCATAATCTATAGCGCCCGTGCAACAAAATGACCCACGCTTGCATGTTTGAGCAAGGTATTATAATAATGGAGATGGAAGCAGCAGCTATATGTACAAAACAACTGTTAACATGTCGGAAACTTGAAGTGAAGTAAGAATCGATAAAATGAAGTAAGAATCGATAAACTGAAGAGAATGAAAAAACATATTCGTGGTGAAATTGATGTCCCAAACCGTGAGGGAAAGAAACCGATTTTTATTTATTGCAATAAGATACGCCGGATCGTTGTTTAATAAAAAAAAATGTCGTACATGTAAGGAGAGTGCGTGTAGTATTGTGGCAATATGTATATATTGCCACAATATTACACGCTAAAAAATAGTTTTAACAAGGAATATGTTTACGCTAAGAGTCAAACATAACCCGAAAATTCATCCACAAACTGAGATGAAAAACCGCCGTTACATGACGGTAAGAAATCCGGCACCGGAATTAATGGTTCTTTATTCCATGGCATACCGTATCGTCAACACATCGACGGACAGAGGAACATGTTATAGCTACCCTAGAGTCAAGATTTATGTCGCAGAATTTAATCTGTAGGAAGGGCTAATGACTATAGTAACTATAGATTACGAAAGTAAAGAAACAATGTCCTCCACCATGTTTCACTTTAAAAAACCTCTAAGATTCAAAAAACAGCTTATGTTTACTTTTAAAATATTGAAATCATTATTAAGGGTAAACATGGAGTACGAACTCATTTTAGTTTTCAGCAACTTCACTTACAATTATATATCCGAGAAGAGTGCTTCTGAACATGTCTTCGTCACATTAGAAAATCTTGTCAGCAGCGCATTCGTAAAGTGCATGTGTCAATCAAAATAAACAAATTTATACGTGCACGTATTAAACCCTTGGAAGGTAAACATCGATTTGTTTGAACTTACAGACACACATTCATAAAGACAAAATATATATTATGAATTTGACTACTTATCAATATAAAATAATTCTGGGGACATGGTGAAAAAGAGTGGTCGCATTTTTTCACAACAAAATATTTTGATCCAATCAAATTTCTGGTGATACAATCTACAATTCGCTGACTTCAGCTTGTGGATCTAAAAACAACAACACTCTATCATTTTGCTTTTCTTTCACTTCACAGATACAAAAAAAACAGCTTAATATTCGTACAATATAATTTTGTTGCATTATAGATTTGTTAAATAAATATTATTTATTACTTATTGAATGATTAATAGTTGAAAGTGAAAACATAGCAGCAAATATTTTTTGCCCGCGTCAACCCACTTGCTGTGACGTCATCAAAAGATTCAAATCTGTCCAAACTACTACTAGTATTCTCTCCAATTAACGGACACTCTAAAAGGCGGACACCTCTGATTAGCGGACACCGGCCGTTTTCTAGTCAAAGTCCCATAAAAAACTTTCCAAAAATCGGACACTTAATTAGCGGACACTCTAATTAGCGGACAACATTTTTTGCACCAAAGAGCAAATATGGCTTTTGTTCTCTCCAATTAGCGGACAGTAAAAAAAAAAACGATCGTCAAGATAAATAGAAAACAACAATTAATTAAAGACTTTAAAATAAAATCTTTAATCATCCATCATTTGTTAAAATTTGTTTGAAAGACTTTAAAGATCTGAAATATTGAAAGTTTGGTTCGTTATCATTATGCTAATATTATATTGTTACTAGTCGTTAGCCCGTGGAAAAATCCACGGGTTCGCCCGTCCTTTAAATTTACCCGTCGCGACAAAGTGGATAAAAATATATCGCATTTGGTATTCGTGCGTATTTTAAAAAATTTGTGTTTCCGTAACAGGACGCTACTTTCGCGGACACACAGACAAAATACGGCTATTATTAAAGAGACTAGCCGTTAACCCGTGGAAAAATCCACGGAGTCGCCCGTCCTTTATATATCGCATTTCGTGTTTCCGTAACAAAAAGACAAACAGACGCACGAACAGACAGACGGAATACGGCTATTATTAAAGAGATTTTTCCTTTGTGATACAATAATCGGCTTTATTTTCTAATTTGCGGCTTAAAATGTAAAACTTTCCAAAAGGCGAACACCTCCAATTAGCGGACACTTTGGTCATACACCGATGGTGTCCGCTAATTGGAGAGTATAATGTATCTGCTTACGTTAAATTATTATTGCGGTCTTAAACGATTTTAAATATTATGTTTAAAGTTTTTGATACACAAAAATGTTTAACACCTATTCAAGATTTTACATAATTTGTATAAAATAATTTCCAAAAGTTTCCTGAAGTTTCGATTTTTGCTGATTTTTGGGTAAAACACAAATACATTTGGAAATTGAGTTATCACTCGTCCAAACTTTACATAATTTTTCTCCAAAAAGATTCCTCGTGATAAAATAAAGTTAATACAAACTACCAACATGTCCTGTCCAAGTATTTAATGATAAAACATAAGTTCTATGAGACTTTATTGATTTTCATAAAGCTAACGCATTGCATATGGACGTATATGTAATGTACACGCGTAAGACCGATCGACCAGGTTTGTGTATAGCACTCGATAGCAGGCTAATATTGTTGGCAAATCAGGTCTATTTCTTGTAGCAACCACCCAATGAAACAGCGCAGAGGAAGCAGCGAGGAGACAGAGAGGACTTGTCAGTTCAATGGTTTGTGTAATGTGTGGTTGTGGCAGAGCTGATTTGATTTGGTAATGATGACTGAAAGAAAAAGAGAACAAAGAGGAATATGACGATGGTATTGACTCTTGTTTATCAATTCAGCACATTTACTTACAGCTTTTTCCTGGATCTGAAACATGTTTTAAGCCTTTTCTGAGCAACGAATCAACTGCTCTGCAACTATGCATAGGGATGCTTTAATTTTTAAGTTGAAATTTACATGTACACATCTTGTCAACTGCGTATTGATGCAGTTTGTGAGTCGAATTGTGTCAGAACTTTATATATACACATTTTGTCAACTGCGTATTGATGCAGTTTGTGAGTCGAATTGTATCAGAACTTTTTGCCGTGTTTTATAGCACACTTTTTCATAATAAACTGTAAAGTTGATAATTTTAGAATTTGTTGTTTGGGTTGAAAAACTTTTGGGAAGAGAATAAAATACAGATATGCATTTGAAGATAATTTTTTCATTTAAACAAATAACTTTTTTATATCTATGGCTATATGTAATACAGAACATACTTTAACGTCTGTTCTGGTTCTTAAGCATAAAAAGAGAATAATTGTCTAGTTTATGCAACACCAGGGCGAAGAGGACATCTTCCTTCTTCGATTTAATTTATAAAATCTAAATTATATTGCGTGATCCTCTAATTTTATTTTAACCCTAACCGCATGTACCATACTGCACCCTCAGCAAACTTTCTCTCTTAAAAGCGTTACATAACAGAACTTCAATACACAGATAAATAAAAACAATATAACACATTGATCTTATTTCCCACTGAGAAAAAGTGCTTGAAATTATTTTAAAGGGCATCAAAATGGATCTTTTTCCCCACAACACCAGCCACTCCAATTATTTCAGGCCGAATTGTAATTAGCTGCTGAACCGTTTCTTCTAGACTTATCGTAAAGTTTTGCAGCGTTTTCTGTTATTCCTCACGAAAGAAGGGATTTCCTGAAGCCTTCCACGCCGCTAAACTTAGTGTACCGTTTTATTACAAGAGGATGAGTCTCTCCCTGTATATTGGTCAATAAGTTTGGAACTATCTGTATGAAAATTGGATGACACACTGATAACCGTAGCAACTCCAAATACGAAGCCTGCGTTTGCCATGCCGGTGTTATGATGACCAAAGATTGTGTTTGTTCTCTCTCTAATTTGTTTAGTACTCTTAAAATTAGAGAGAATGGAGAGAATGGAGAGATGCATAAGGGTTTTTTTTGTGACTATGTTTGATGCATTGCATCTGTTGCCAAACTATGTGAGTCCGTACGTCACGCATAATAATGGGGCAGCTGATGAGAAAGGCGGAAAGCAAAAAGATATATCTCTGGAAAACTCAACTTTATACAAATTTGAATGAATACTTGTGGCAATAGTTTCCACTCCAAGAAATCCTTGCTGTGACAAGATGTGAATCTGCTCTCGCATTTAATTTCCTGGGAAGATGTTCGGCAGTAATCACCATCCCTTCTGATATCAAGTAACGCCAATCTGTCTTGCTTATCCTGATCAAATTTTATTCTTTGGTACCCCAATCTTTAAAAAATATGAAAAGATCGTGGTATCAATCAACTGCTCTGCAACTATGCATAGGGATGCTTTAATTTTTAAGTTGAAATTTACATATACACATCTTGTCAACTGCGTATTGATGCAGTTTGTGAGTCGAATTGTGTCAGAACTTTATATATACACATTTTGTCAACTGCGTATTGATGCAGTTTGTGAGTCGAATTGTATCAGAACTTTTTGCCGAACTTAATTTTGAACCATACACTTTAACCCTATTCGGTTCGGGGGAGGGAGGAGGGAGGAGGGAGGATTCCGCCCCCCCCCCCCCCCTGTCGGGTTTTTTTAATAAATCCTCTATGCTATATTGCATCGCTATGATACGTACTGAGTTTTATATCTATTAGAGACTTGTTCCATACCTCCCCAGAGGCTTCGATATTGGCTATCACTTGAAACTACCCCTAAAACTCTCCATGAAATTCCTATATTACGGGAAAATATAATAACTCGCTGACATAAGCAAACATTTATTGCTGCCATCTTGTTTCTTTTGTGACGTACTATAAGTGTGCCAAGTTGAGTCAATTTGAGCAAGCCTATGAAAGTTATTGAGGGGAATCGGAGTCCTCCCCCTCCCCCCTTTCCCCCTCTCCGCCTCTCCGCCTCTCCGCCTCTCCGCCTCTCCGCCTCTCCGCCTCTCCGCCTGGTCATAAAATGTTGGAAAAACCGAATAGGGTGAAGGACATACGAAAGTGCATTTGCAACAATTATAAATGGATTACATGTTCCCCTTTTATGTAACTACATGTTATTTTTTTCTTATCCTTTATGTTAAAATAAGGGAACTAGGAAACGCTTGCCTAACTATGAACCCTGCCGTGTTTTATAGCACACTTTTTCATAATAAACTGTAAAGTTGATAATTTTAGAATTTGTTGTTTGGGTTGAAAAACTTTTGGGAAGAGAATAAAATACAGATATGCATTTGAAGATAATTTTTTCATTTAAACAAATAACTTTTTTATATCTATGGCTATATGTAATACAGAACATACTTTAACGTCTGTTCTGGTTCTTAAGCATAAAAAGAGAATAATTGTCTAGTTTATGCAACACCAGGGCGAAGAGGACATCTTCCTTCTTCGATTTAATTTATAAAATCTAAATTATATTGCGTGATCCTCTAATTTTATTTTAACCCTAACCGCATGTACCATACTGCACCCGCAGCAAACTTTCTCTCTTAAAAGCGTTATATAACAGAACTTCAATACACAGATAAATAAAAACAATATAACACATTGATCTTATTTCCCACTGAGAAAAAGTGCTTGAAATTATTTTAAAGGGCATCAAAATGGATCTTTTTCCCCACAACACCAGCCACTCCAATTATTTCAGGCCGAATTGTAATTAGCTGCTGAACCGTTTCTTCTAGACTTATCGTAAAGTTTTGCAGCGTTTTCTGTTATTCCTCACGAAAGAAGGGATTTCCTGAAGCCTTCCACGCCGCTAAACTTAGTGTACCGTTTTATTACAAGAGGATGAGTCTCTCCCTGTATATTGGTCAATAAGTTTGGAACTATCTGTATGAAAATTGGATGACACACTGATAACCGTAGCAACTCCAAATACGAAGCCTGCGTTTGCCATGCCGGTGTTATGATGACCAAAGATTGTGTTTGTTCTCTCTCTAATTTGTTTAGTACTCTTAAAATTAGAGAGAATGGAGAGAATGGAGAGATGCATAAGGGTTTTTTTTGTAACTATGTTTGATGCATTGCATCTGTTGCCAAACTATGTGGGTCCGTACGTGACGCATAATAATGGGGCAGCTGATGAGAAAGGCGGAAAGCAAAAAGATATATCTCTGGAAAACTCAACTTTATACAAATTTGAATGAATACTTGTGGCAATAGTTTCCACTCCAAGAAATCCTTGCTGTGACAAGATGTGAATCTGCTCTCGCATTTAATTTCCTGGGAAGATGTTCGGCAGTAATCACCATCCCTTCTGATATCAAGTAACGCCAAATTGTCTTGCTTATCCTGATCAAATTTTATTCTTTGGTACCCCAATCTTTAAAAAATATGAAAAGATCGTGATATTGTCCATCTGAATATGGATGCAAGATATCTGTTTGCTTTTCGTGAAAGCGAGAATAGCATTCTTCCCCGCAAGGAATTCTAGAACATTTATATGAAACTGTATTTCTTTTATTATCTCTCTTAACCTATACAGTTGCTTGCAATTCTAATTCCACTTACTTGTCCTGCTCTTTTGCAGCTTTTATCTCGTGAGGAATTAAATTTTGTACGGGTTCCCCTACAAAAGGCATTTTGTACCTTTGACTACAGACAGAATCTCGGTATCCTTGGTCAGCATCTCCCAGGATCCGAGGAAATATATTAATCTCCCAACCATTGATAAGTGTTTTGGTATTTCTTTTGACAAGAATAATGTTTTAATAGAGGATGTACATGTTACATATCCTCTAGTAGAATTAGAACTACTTGCCTAGATTTGGTGGGACTGGTTTTTATTTCTAAACAAGAAAATGGAATTACCGAATTATCTTACTTGGCTTGCCGGGAGCCCAGGAAGCCCAGGTCTATAGCCGGGAGCCCAGGTCTATAGGGCTTGCGTGTTGGCGTTTTATTCTTTTATTTTGACCAACCCAGTGTCAAGCGACTTGACAAAACACAGATTAAGTGGTACAGGATGCCTTTCAAATTGTTTTCCTTCAGATCTTTGTGCTGTATGAAAATTTTGAACTGTTCATTGGACACTTCGCCATTTACTCAGGTAGCTTGTACTGAAACTGTTTTTCCTCCGTTGTAATTTGAAAATGCTTTGCAGTAGGAGAATTTGATCTGCCCCCGAGGACGAATTTCATTTCTTCTTACTCTTCTTCCGTTTTTTCTTGGATCTTTTTAATTATTCCTCTTTCTAGATGATCTATGTGTGGGATTTGACAAAGATGAACGTAACCTCGATTTAAATTGATATAAGTTTGAACGTGATCTTGACCCTTTTCAATATCGACCATGTAATGCGGCAAATCGTTGTTCTGGCTGAGCTGCTCCCCTTTCTTGGGTAGAACGTCGCCCCTTAGTTGTGTCATTGACTGCCGAATTCTCTGCCATATTTATGGTCAGAACAGCAGTAAAGTGTAACAAGAACGAATTTTAGAAATTAATGGCTAACGATCGGTAGGATAATCGAGATAATAACAAGAACAATATATCCGCAATTTAGTAGCTCCTATCTTCTTCGTGATTAAAGCTAAAAAAGGAAGTTTGCTTGGGATTCAGTATGATACACGCGGTTAGAGTCGAGATACTCACTATTAGATCGACTAAGATTTCATCAAATAAAATTCATATATTTAATCTACAGTAACCAGCAATTTAGTGGTTTAAATATATTGTCCTAACATTTTCTGATGTTCATTATTTAACACATTCTTTTAGTAGTGACCTTAAGACTAAGCATTTGCCTAGCTATAATTAAGCTTTTTCTTATTTATTTTTTCTTTACAACTCTTTCTTTCTTTTTTTAGAAACTATCAAATTAAAACCAATATTGTGTTACTTTAAGTTTAATGTTTAACCAGAGTAACAATAGCAATACCATACGTGGGTATAGGCTTGTTAATAATGCTTACAGGTTTTATTTTGCAACGCCTCGGAAATAGTCAAAGTTTATTGCGTGCCATTATAACCGAGGGGCTAAATCCTGGTTCAACCGTCACAAGAAAGCCAGATAAATGTATACCACATTCATCAATTATTAACGCAGACATGCACAACATGTGGCCTTTTTGCGTAAATTTTTTCACGGGGAGCGACATTTTTTTCGTTTTTTTCCGCATTTATTTATACCATGGATGTACGAAAAGAGAAGGATACACAACGCCAACAGATCTATTGTACTATGCGTGTTTACTCTATTCAATTCAATTTCAAAGGAATTGAATAAATTAACTAGGATTGTTTTTATAACAATAAACCCGATTGTTCATAAATGGCATATTTAATAGCATAAGCCAATGGGAGCGTAGCTCTAACACGTGCGTAAGTAATAATTATTTGCCGCTTTTTTCACGACAATTCAGTTTGTTACGAAAAGAAAACAATATAATTTTGCTTCAAAATGGCAATGAATGTGAAAGTTTTGAGATTAAAATGCCTGATGACATCCACATTGACATTATTAAGGTTTCTTATAGACTTTTTTTCTCAAGCCAATAAAGGCTGTGTAATGGAGATTGGCCTTTCTACTTTTATAAATACCCTAATCCCCCTAACTGCATAAATGTGCTATTTTGATTCGTTAAAAACAATAAAATATAATTATGTGTGACGTTTTCGTTATAAAATAATTAAGCCCGCATGGTCGCCGATAAAGTTTCTAGCGCTTTCCCCTCTTCTGTGGCGGAGGCCATTTCTTTTTTGAACCCGAGCCTTGAAAGTTCGCACAGTGGAAGAAATTTTCAAGCTAATATACGTAAGTATATCAGCGCTGTTTCTTTTGCTTCATTTGTAGCAAACCTACGTCCTCTTTCCGGCCGTAGAACACCATGCTTTCGTACCTGTGGTCAAATATGGCATCGTGTTGGTGGCTTCTGTTTTTAACCAACTCTATGTTTTTGAAGCTGGTAGGGCACCCAATAACAGAATGGCGCATTAAGAAAATAATGGCCGTAGAGAAGACGTGATGCAAACTGTTTAAGATGGGATGAACGGAGTTCAACGTTAACTTTTTTTTACTTGCGTACTCCTAATGGAACACGATGTTCAGCTGCTGTATGAGCTATTTTAACAGCTTCTACTTAGCAATGTATCTGTATGCAACAAAACGTTGCTCGAAACGTTGATCGAAGGCGATACAACTTGCCACAACATGACGAACTAGTCGCAGTTTTTGTTGGCCAAGATGGAGCTCCTCCTTTACATCGAGATATAGTTATCTACCCTTTGTGATTTACAAAATATTTTTACATTATCTGCAAATTTGAAGTCAATGGTTTATCACCTATTTTTTCCAAGGGGTGAACCAGGTTGTCTCAAAGAGTTGCCCCGTGTTGGTAAACATGGAACCCGTACTCGCAACACTATTAGAATGTTGCAGTATTATACTTAACGTGTTGCCAGTCGGGAAGACCTTTATCACTTTAAAGAATCACTTTAACAGTATTGTGTTGATTCTTATCTTAAAGTTAAAGGTAACAATTTAAATTATATTCGAGCAAATCAAACTATGCTTTGTGTTGATAATTATGAAGGATTAGCAGATCACTTGAATTCACGAGTTGAACAGCAAGGTTTTTAACAGTTTGTATTTTTGGCCCTTCTTCGAGCTGTCAAGGAAACCCGCGTGCCATGGAACAAAATTAACAAGATGCTATGGCAGCCATTGGTAAGTTCGGTAAACCTCGTTACTTTCACATGCAACCTAAAAAGGCATGAAATCATTGAAAATTTGTTTCCAGGTCGGTGTGCGCATGATTAGCCTGATCAGCAAATTTTTAAATTGAAACTAAATGAACTCCTAAAATATGTTACTGTAAGAAGTAAGACTGTCTTGTTTATGTTATGTTATAGATTTTTGAAAAAGGGCTTACCTTATTGTCTATATCATCTGCATCCCGGAGTTTATCATTGGGATCTACATGAAGTAAAAAATGACAGGAATAACCTGAGCTATTTTTAACTGCATTTTTCATGGACCATGTGGCCATTTAAATCCTAATTCCAAATGTATGGAAGATAGTGCACGAAAAATTTTCCAAAGAAAATTTTAGCCTCTACCATCGCTGAAGTTGACGGATATCCATTGCATAGACGTCGTGATAATGGAATACATATCAATGTAAATAACGTTGCTGTGGATTGTCTCGGCTTATGCTACAGTGTTGCGACAAAAGAGTCCTTTTTTACTTTCATGATTTCTAGGCATGCTTTCCATGCAAGATTGGCTTCTGAAAGACATTTGTAATAACAAACTTTCATCTTGAGGTAAAACCGACTTATATTGTTGACATGTAGTTAAAACGTTCTTTGGAATTGGTGTATTGCGACAGGAACAAGAAGCTTTCCCTGGTGCGATTAAAGTACCACCCAATTGTGTGTTACAAAATGAATGTATTGTAATTACTATGTTTAGGGATCTTTCACCAGCAAATATGGCATTGTCTGTTATTCTAACACCTACAAATGATGATTCACTATCATTAATGATCAGATGTTGGCGTTGTTGCCGGGTGAGGAAGAAGTTTATTTAAGTGCAGATGATGTTGTGTGCGATGATGTGGAGGGACGCAATCAATACCCGGTAGAATTTGTAAATAGTATTACACCTTAAGGTATGGCTCCTCATTGTCTTAAATTAAAAACAGGTTCCATTGTATTATTAAGAAACATAAATATAAAAGGTTCATGTAATGCCACTCGCCTAATTATAAGACATCTTCATGACAATTGTGTCAAAGTTGAAGTACTCACTGGCAATACAATTAGAAATAGAGTACTTGTTGAAGGGTACAACTTGCAACTGCGGATACAGGTATGCCTTCCGTTTTACGTCGCAGACAGCTTCCACTGAGGCTGTCTTACGCTATGATGGTTAACAAAGCACGAGGTTGAAGCTTTGAAAAGGTGGGAAACTGTTGCGTGGGCCATGCTTTTCTTATGGTCAATTGTATGTTGCTTTTTCTATTTGCAGATGCCTGAGTTGCTGTTGTCCCTTTATTCAAACAAGGATTCTTCAATGGGAAATGTTATACACAAAACATTGTATACAGACAAGGTCTTACTTTGATACTGTTTTTTATAAATTTACAGCACTTAAATCATCTAGCTGTTCGTGTTATGTACAATAAACTCTAACATAGACTTTTCGCAGATGTGTGTGCGCACTATATTTATCGTTCGACCTAATGTACAGAGTTTACGTCAGAGTTTACGTGCTATTATCCAGCTTTTTTACAATGTCATTTGCTTCCTTTTTTAGTTAAAGCTAGTTAATCATTTTGTGGAGATGTATCGGCATTTTTTTGCTACAAGGTTTCGAGCAGCATACTGCGCGGATAAGCATGTCGTTAAACTTTCTTATTACTAACAAAAAGCGTATCAATAGAATTTTGTGTTATCTTTTCTTTTTAGGCTGAAGTGCAAAATCCTACGAATTACAAGAAGAACACAAAATTTAAAAAAAAATCGAACTATAAGAATCAATTAACGTATAAGACTGGTCGTATACAACCGTTGCTGTCTATATCTGTCTTATAAAATATATGTGACATCAAGATGTTTAAACAGTTCATCCGACAGATTTTAATTCATAAACAAATTTGCTAACTTGAAAGCTGTAACGCAAGTAGACGCTGAATTTGAAATATTTTATTTAGTCATATACTTTAAGGTTAGAAAAAAGGGCGAGAATAAAAGTGTGTTTAATAGAAAACTAATTAATAATTTAGGTAAAATCGTACTACTTAATACTACGAAAACGCCAAAAAGGCAATTCGCGCTAATAAATATCGCAATTTTGATTTGCTTTTTTCATGAGAAAAAAGGCAGATAAAGTAAATTTTATGCTTTACACTGTTAAGATATACCAATGATAAATTGCGCAATTTTTAACTGCCGATTCTCGCTGAGCACTTTCGCCCTAGTCTAACAATTTCGTGGGTCAAAACGCGCTAATTAGTTGCGGACATTTTTATTCTTGCAATGCTTTCTCTCTCGCAGGAATGGTTTTAAATGGTTTTTTTTATGATAAAAGCTGATAAACCTTTCTAACTTACTTTCCGTGATCCACGAATTGCTAACTAAATTTAAATCGTGCACTTTAATTATCGGATACTATTCATTACTAATATCAGTACAAGAAGGATCAATACATGTGCTGCTCATTTCTATCAATCCATTTTTATCAAAATGGAAGTTAAGCCACTAAGATAACATTTTAATATAAACAATTAATCTCCCCTTTGCGTGCATCCTAAAGAAAATGCTTAACACTTGCCTAGTTTTGAAAAAGACAACCTCGTTTTGATTACGGCAGAATGGATGGAAAGAAGAGAAAACTTTGGCGCGATTAAATTTGGCGGTGTGCCTATATGATTTTTTGTTGTGTATAATATAGCGATGTACGCAAAAAATATATATATTTGGTATGGTTTAATTTTGAAAAGCTTAAAATTTATTTCACTAGATATCTATATTATAATACCTTCTATATTATACTACCCGTATACGTCTGTCTGTCTGTCACGCAAAATGGTAGCTTAGCTGCGCATCGCTGCTTCCCTCTTACCACGACACAACAATGCTGCAACAACCATAGTATTCGTTTTTTTCGTGACCTTTTCATCGTCCTACCAACCTTTTTATATCATCTTTTTAAAGTCACGTCCCTTTTTACCACGATCTTCGCCACAGCAAAAAAATACATTTTCCACCTAGCCACCCTGATCATTAATCCGGACCATTAATCCGGACTATTAATCCGGAGTATTAAGCCTGTCAACCCTTTTGCGCCGGACTTTAACTTGATTAACCAATCAGAAACCTTATTCGTTTCACGTGTTTGCGCAGCCTGGCGTTTAATTTTAGGCCGGGGCTTTCACGAGTTCATCAGAATATCGCAAACACGAGGCCATGAGGACAGATTTGTTTTACATTGCTTTTACACACCTTATCTTCTCCCAATCTTTTCCCATTTTCTTTAAAGCACCTTAACGTTTCACCCTTTTATATTTCTCACGTTCTCTAGCCATGTATAAATCTTAAACAAACCAATTTTAAGATTTTAGCTAGGAATGTAGATTTCGAGGCACCATTCTGCTACTAGCTATACTAGCCGTATTTATTCCCATTCTTTTAAAGTTTTTATTCAGTTTGGTATATCAATTTTTATTTTTATGTCGGGGTTTGACTATGTACCTAACTCTTTAGCTACCTCTGGCTAAAAAGTGAAAGTAGCCAAATGCAGTTTTTGGCTTGCTACAACAAATTTCTTATTCAATAATATTTAGGATGCTAAATGTAGTTAGGTAACTATACATTTTATTACTGTCATTAAAACTTCTTCCGCAAAGTAAATTTTGTTAGCTGGACAGGGTAACGATATACTGTTTCCTGTGTTTTTATTTAAACCGTTGTGATAAAGTTTTTTTGAAAAATGGTATTACGCCTATACGCATGTGTGACACAGTTTACCTGTACTGAGTGCTCGGTCCGGTGTCATGTTTAATTTGTTAACGTTTACTGAAACTTATTCTGCAAAATTAAATTTTTTGCTATAACAACGGGTTGTTAACTGTGTTAAAAGGGTTCGTCCTCAGCATTAAAGTTCGTCAATGTCTGCGGAACTGCTAAATGGTATTGCATCTTCATCTTCATTATCTTCGTCTTCCTCACTGCTATCTCTATACTGCACTTCAGCAGAGTCGTTCTTACTTTGATTCCATTTGGGCATGGTTGCAACAAGCATGTGTGCTTCCTGCCCAAATCTTACGTTTTCATCCTTTTTCAACTGTGTAATTTGGCCTAAAAATTTAAGCATTGAATTGTTAATCACAAATTTAAATTGAACACATTTGCCTGCCTTCCACAGGTTTATAAGGTATATTTTTTTCATAATTCTAATTCAATATGTACCTGTTCTAAACAGGAACAACTTTGCTTTTTGCGCCTCCAAATATTTCAAAAATGTTTGGATAAAGTACCATTTGTTAACACAAGTTTGCATATAATTAACGATGGCTTCCTTGTTTTCCCAAAAGTTTCTGTTGACATTTACAGCGTTGGCATAATGTAATATTCAGGGCGGCAAGTCATCAACAACTTCCTGCACAATCTCGTCAAGTTTTCTGAAAGGCACAGTCACCAAGGTGTGTTGCCAGAAGAAAACATTGTTGAATACGCCACAAATCCTGTTGCAACTAGCCACGATACAGTATCGGTGGCCTATATGTTGTCCTTCAACGTAAACATGGACTTTTCCAAGTGTACAAGAAATACACGATATACTGTACCTTTTTACTAGTATCAAAATTTCTGATATAATCCAATAGTGACAAGTTTTCGCTGTGCTCTGGCCTGTCCATGTAAACCAACAAAATGTCGTTTTTTCCAGCTTTTTCACATAGGGGAACAAAAAAACGTTTTGTTTTATTTGGTGTGCACGCAATCTACAACAACATACAGTATAATAACATGCACGTAAAACAATTGTTTCATTTTCAACTCAAATGATTGTTTCTTGCCTTAATGTCACACATGTACATTGCCATCTCCGGCTCTGTAACTTTGAGGTTAAACAAATATCTACAAGCAAGGGTAAATCCTTTGATGTTCTTTCCACTTTCGTCTAAAAACACAAGTACCATTTTTTTATAAACGTCCTTCGTTACCCGTCACATACTTCAGCAACATGTATCTTCCATCTGACATCTATAAAGTTAAAAAAAAGTCAGTGTCATCATCTAATTCATTCTTACCGACCACTTAACATTATTATATACGAATGTTATAAAATTATTATATTATAAAATACAGCAACAAACCTGAACATCCATTCGACATTTCAAGCTGCCGATTATAGTATCAATATAGGTATATACGTAAATATATAGATATAGGCGCGTAGGTTTGCTGCAAATGCCTCCTCATCGTGCTTTAATTTTACGATTCCAGTACTAGTGACTTGGTTTCTCTGCTCTTCAACGTAGGAATACTCCCTTTCATAAATTATTGCGCAATATTCAGCCTCATCTTGAAACTGAGACACTCGTTGTGAATTTTCTTCATATTTCCTTCGCTTTAGAGCGGAAGATTTTATAATAACAACTCATCATCAGTATTATAGAGATAATCATTCTCAATAACAAGTTTCGCTAGTTAATTATCGAGTTCCCGTACAAAAAGAATTATCTCCATTAATTTTTGCAGCGTTTCAATGTCAAACATTAAAAATAATCATTCGTATGGTAAGAAGGTGTCTGAGAAGGTTTATCAAGTATTCACAAAACAAACTACAGCTATTTTTTCAAACTCAAATCATCAAAAACTGCTATTTTAATAGCAACAATACATTACACGAGGCTCACGCTTCGGAAGTACTTTATTTTATACAACAAAAATGGACAAGGAAGATCAACACGGAGTTGAACTGGAGGTTGAAGATTTTCAAGAGCTCTTCGATGATATCTCAGTAGGTAAGTGAGATACATAGACCTTCGACAAGTTACACAGGGAAAACACAAGGATTATTATTCACTATATATTCACTGAAAATTTTTTATATTTTTTTACTTGTATTAAGACCGACATATTTCCTTACATTTTCAGATCCAGCCAGCATTATTCTAACCGAGGATGATATATCTGACCCTCATGTCAAAATTGATATTGAAAAACTACGTGGTGATACATTACATGGGATTGACACACTCAAGGATGCACAAGTACGAGTTTTGCACTATATTGAAAGTAAAACCAGCAGTAGGATTGTAGATTGAGTTAGAACCAAGACACAATATGTCATGTATATATACTATACGTGAACAATATATATTTTTTATTACTTTTTTATTTAATATATATATATATATAGGTTAATGTAAATATTCATCGATTAAAGAGTGCTCAATGTAAAACGGAGCGTTTATAATGTTAGGTTAAACAAGAGTAAAACTACATATTATTTGCAACTTAAAGTTTCTTGCAACGCATTCGTCAGGCAAATGGTTTACATACAGTTTTGATCTACATTTTATGAAAACTTAGTACAATACAATAATTATCAGAATAATTACTTTTATAAAGGACTCTATTTTATCACAATAAATACTATTTAAATACTTTCAGTGTGAATTTATTTTTATGACGGCATTTACTTATAAGTTCATTTCGTTTATTTAGTAGTCCAGTGGGTTCGGCACGTACGATGATTATTTTTTCCGTTTAACATAAATCACATGATTTCGAACAATTTCGGTATGGGGAAGCCCGGGCAGCTATACTCCACCGCAGATCATATGCTTTATTCTCATCCTTAAGGCTCTAGATTAATTTTGATAATGCCGTTTCATTTCTGTTCTTAATATGGCGGAATGATTTTGTGTGGTTATTATACCTTGTTTTAAATTCACCTTCACATTGTCCATAATATATACCTATTGAATTATCATAAGTGACTTCCGCTTTGTAGACAATATTTGTTGCGAGGCAATCACCATTCATAGGGCATTCGTTCTTTATGCGGCAATTACATGGTCTTTGTTGTTGTTTGTTATTTGAATTTAAGATCTTTTCATTGTGGCCTTTGATAATATTACCAATGTTAGTGGTGCACGAGTAACTAAGTTTGATATTATTTTTGTTGAAAATTTTGTAATACTTGTGGTTTTTGTTGAAATGTTTTTTGATGATTTTTAAGAATGTACTTCCAATGTTCGTTTTCACATTACAACTATACGGTGGATTGAACCATATTATATTTCTAGACCGGTTTCTTCTGCTGTTTGCTGTTTTGTTGAATTTCATCTGACTTTTAAAGCCACTGTCAGTGAGAGCAGCCTCGTATTCACCTTTTGCTTCATTAAATACCGTTTCGTTACATGATATATCACAAATTCTTCTATTAATCATATCAGGCATCGTTTTCAGCATTGATTCTAGGTGGTTTGAATTTACATTAATATACAACGGGCTACTTCCGGGTTTACGGTGCGGTTTGTAGATTTTGTTAACTATATTGAGCGTGGCGTCGAGAAAATCGGTTTCTTTCAAGTTGGTTTCAATTGTTATTGATAGTCCTTCATCTTTAAATATTTTAATGATACTTTTTCTTAACTTATCCATTTTTGGGCCATTAGCATCTAAAACTACAGCTAAGCCATCATCTCGATATAAGCCAATATGTTCTTTTGGTATGAGTGTTGTTAATTTATTTCCAACTAGTTCACAAGTCTCTGCTCCATCGTAGGAGCCCATTGTTACATCGAATAGAATATTACCAGTTTTTACCCAAGTTGAATCTTTATCAAATAAAAGTGATTTTCTGCTATGTTTAATAATGTTAATTACATCATTACTAATATCAACTGCACTTTTTGCAAACTCAATACATCTGTCGAGTAATTCTTCTGAAATTGAAGGGTAGAAATCAACGATGTAAAATTTAATGAATCTAGATTTTAGGTTACTCTGTATACTTTTAAACCAGTTAATTACAGTACTTGTGTTTCGCCATTGATTAACTTAAATGTTGTTTACAATTTGTTTTGTAATGTTTTCTAAATAATGTTTACTTACGATACCTATGTCGGTCTTTGCAGGATTGATAAGTCGACATTTGATGTTGTGAGGAAAATTTCACAACATCAAATGTCGACATAGCTTATGAAAAAGACCTAGGAGAGTAACATTTTCAATGCAATTTGGTACTTTCCAAATAGATTATATACAATTTTTCTGATAAACCTGTTAAAAGCATTTGAACAGCTGAAAGCTTTTTCACATGAATGTTTCTTTTTTTAAAGTTATTCTCTCTTCAAGGTCTAACAGTCTGAGTCTGCATACTATATAATATACATTAAAGTTTGCATCTTATTTTAAAATAGGCTCTTGAAAGTTAGTTAACATTGCAAAAAGTGATATTATTTGATTCAGTGAACCTAGCATATTTACTGGAATCACTATGATCCGACTGATAACCTTGTGGTAGAGCGTTCGCTTCCAGTGCGGGAGGTCTTGGGTTCAAACCCCGTCCGAGTCATGCCAGAGACTATAAAAGTGTGAATCTATCCTTTCTGCTTAGCGTTCAGCATGAGAATAGGATTGATATCTTAGGCGGTTGTTTAGTTGAGCGATTGCTATGCTTGCACGACTTTCGTAGCTCAAATGGGAGCTTTAAATGCGCTAGGACCCCCTTTGCAGGACCCTCGTTGATAGCAGTACCAATAGGAACTGAAGAGGCTATCCTGGGTAAATAATTTCAATAATAATAATAATATCAAAAATATGAAAACACTTTAGTCTTTGGATCATGCGTTCCACATGAATTCTTTCTGCAGCTATTTGTTGACTACGAACAACTTCACTTTCTGTAAATTGATCACGCCCTTTTAGGAAAGACGGTATAATGAGTTCCACACCCAATGGATGGACATAATCGGCTATTAAAAATCCACGTCTGCCATTATTGCATCTCGAGGCTCCCATAATTCTGGATACAAAAAGCCACTTTTGATAACAATGTTTTTGTCTGAAATACTTCCGGGATATGCTGAAGATACAAATGTGAAGCCACCACCAGGTGCAATTCCAACTAAAACTTTAACTGTTGTGTGGCTTTTGTATTCAGAATACATGAGCTTATGTATCACAAGTGAGGATGGTACTGCTATTTTGAATTCAACGCAGTCTATGATGCAGCATACATTAGGGAATTTGTCCTTCATTGATACAGGCATGACTGCTTTAACTTGTGCCCTTGTAGGCCATATGCAAACAGATCCAAATTTTATATACATAACATTTATCCAAGTTAATATAGTATTAGTTATTGTACCTTCTGATGCTTGAAGAAGATATGATAGGTGAAAAATATCAAAGTTTCGTCTTAGTTTCGTCTTAGTCTCACCAATGTCAATAAAAAACTAAAGTACGAGGTCTACCTCTTGATGAACCCCCTTGATTTGTTGGTTGTTATATAATACAATATTCTCGCCATTCTCACCAGCGTTTAAAAATATTAACAATCCCCGATAAACATCAACCGATGGCAAACCAGTGTAGTGATTGCATCTTTGATCTGATAACAGCACTTGTTCAACAAATTTACATTTAACTGTACTTGTATTTGCTTTTAAGGTCCTATTTTCTTCTACCAACATAGAAATTTGCTTTTGTAAATCTGCTGATTTTTCTGTTTGAGTAGAAGAATCTACGGTAAAAAAATTATATTCAGGTTAATCAAATACATTCATTTCAGGTTCAGGTTGTTCAATTTCTGACACTGAATTTCTGAATTTTTTCGTGGAGATGGTCGGTCAACTGGTGGCTTTCTCCTACTCGAATCATCTTCTACCATTGTCTCAAAAAGTACAGGCCTTGCACCCTTCTTTAGACGTCTCAAAGTACCGCTGGGAGGTCGAATAATGTCCGTTTTAGAAAAATGTTTTTCACACACAACAGTGTGGTTAGTTACACAAAAGTTGTCCTTTCCATCTACTCATTTGATTCTACTGCACCACACTTTTCTCTCACCAACATCTTTTGGAAACGTAAAAAAACTTGTTGCTGTTGAAATACGTTCACCTTCAAACTCTACTAAACCAGTGCTGTCACAACCCCAGGCTGCACGACTTTTTGTTCTTTGTTTACGTTTTCTTGACACACTATCCGCCATTGCGATTTTTATTATGAAGAAAGTACACAACGGCTACCTCGTTATCGTGTTAACGCAATTACGTCATCGCGAATTTATAAAAAGGAGTATTGCAGCACCTTCGTATTTGACGGTTGTAATGTCTTCACCTATACGTTTTACATAAATGACATATTAACACGTTCTTTCAAAACCTACTTAAGTACATTCACATTTTCTTAACTTTTTATTACTTAAATGCAGTCTATACTTACGTAATAGCCGCCAACGGGGTTTGTTGACTCCATTGTCCATTTTATTCTTTTTATGTCCATTTCTTCGATTTTTTTCAGCCAAACCAAGAGGTGGACATGAATGGTGCCTCGTTTTTGGCATTTAAATCGATAAAAGTATGTTTACACATTTCCTTGTTTTTTCCTGAAAAGAATGAACATTGGTTATATTGTTCCCTTGCTTAAATTGTAATGAATTATATTTTAAAATTACCGAACGTTAGCAAACAGAATTTTATTCCACTTTACGCTATTGCTTCCTGTCATATAACCCCGAATAATTTGTTCTAGGACGTGCATCATGTTTAGGCTTGCTAAAACTCCATTTGATAAGACGTTATCGGAATACCAGCAGTATCTCTCAATTAACTCTTTATCTGAAAACAAAAAACTGCGCAGGTCAAATTAATCCCTTCACCATGTTGACCAACTGCTAGTATGGTATACTTTTTTTAATATCATTGCATACAGGTAACGATCATACTGTGAAAACAAGAAGTGACTTTCATTACCTGTGGAAACGTCCATTGGTATGGACTAATTGTGATGAACAGACTTGGTGGGCCGAATTGCTTCACAGCATCAATCAGGTATTGGTGTTGTATTTTCCAGTACGTAGACACAAAACATTTGTTCCCCAAGGATTTTGCTGGATTTAAATCTAACGTTTTTCCTTCATTAACCGCTCCTAAAAACAGTTTATTGTGCACTTCCTCATCGCATTAAATTTCGTAATAACCATGCCATAGATATATCAAAACATAATAAAAAACCCGCTAACCTAATACTGTCCTAAAAATCCATCTGTCAAATTGAAACTGCATCAACAAGAAATCTGCGCCATAATTGACTATATTTCCAAGCAATTTTAAACGGAAGCTGATCTTTCCTGACTTTCTACTTCCCTTGTCTTTAAAATAAACAAAATACGTGTTTTTTATAAATGGAATGAAGAATAAGCATTAATTGTTTTTTCCTTCCACCGCACTTTCGCACCACTCTTTTTTTAAATACAACAACGGCCACAACCGTGTTACCTTATATTATTTTTAAACTTTTTTAATCACTTTCTTTTTAGTGAGTTCTGCCAAATATTCCACACCAAGAAGTAATGCTGCGGTCAATTACTTCTACCACTTTCGCAAGAATTTTCTTGCGCCGTATGGTGCAGCAAATAAGGAAGACTCTTTTTGGGCAGCAGAATATGCTCGAAAACTATCGCATATCAATTCTGAATTTTATTGCCGACCAGATATGGCTATGTCGATCTTGTCCAATAGTTCATACCTAAAAGATAACTTGGAACTGGTAAAAGAAAATAATTTCAGAAGATTCATTACGAAAATAGATGCTCTGCAGCAACAGTACGACATAATGAATACAAAAAGTGCTACTTCAGGTACTAAAGTAATTTCACATTTTCTATAACAAGAACAGCATCAATGTTTTGTCCCTCTTTATTATCAAACAGCATTGCCTGTCTCCGTGATTGCTATTGACACGCCTAGTGCATACAAATGACCTTTCCCTGACGTTGCGGTTAATTTCTTTGTGTGAAGTGCCTTTAGCACACTATGTAAGTACATGAGATTCTACTAGAGATGGAAGAGAGTATGATTTAAGAAACAGGCAAACTTCTAAATCTTTTCGTTGACCTCGTTTCCTCTTTTATTTTGAATTTGATATTTATTTTATCTTAATATTTTAACACTAAATTTTATCATTTTATTTAAAATTCAGGGTTTCCTGGTAACTTATTTTAACCCTGTTATTTTATTTCAATTGTGAAAAACCTTTTATTCAGTGTCTGAAACAAGCTAACCGAAGGCGTTAAGGTAATAATCTACTATTCCAAGCAATACTTCAAAATGTGTGTTTTCAGTAAGGTTTTCATATGTGCAAGCTTATGGGTTGCTTTTACAATCTACAACTTAAGCAATACAGCTATATGACTTTTCTTTGCATCATGATAAGTTTATGTACATGCAACTACTAAATAACGTTTAGTACTTATTAAATAAATTTTGGTAATTTCATGTACTTGTATATAATGTATTGTTTTAAATTTTATATTTTCAGGAGGTCCACATCAGTTTTTAAACTGCCATTGTAACTAACCTTCTTAAACAAATAAATTATCTATCTAATATGTTTCTTTCTTCTCTTGGCAATATTCGAGCAGCATTAAGTTCTGTTCATAAACTGTTAACTCACCCGGGAAGCTTTTCTAAGGCTTTCATTGATGTCGGTCTCAGGTTTGCATCCAGCCTTTATTTATGTTCATTTGGATGAAAGTTGAATCTCACGTCCTTACTAATCCAGCCGAAACGGCCTCAAAAATGCATCCAAATGTTTCTGGAATGGAAACATTCCTGCGACTAAAAACCGCAGATGCGTATATTGATGATATTGCAAAGGCAATGGGCTAGTTAACGATTAAAAAGAATAGTAGACCGCTACTAGAAGATCTCTCTTCCAGTGATGACAGTGAGACCCCTGCTGTTCCAGTTTTGTAACAGCAGGATGAGGAACAGTTAACGGCTAGTCCGGAAAAGAAAAAGAAGAAGTCAAGACGTATTTCTGATTAGATTTTCACTACAAGATTTGTTATTATTGTTATTGGTCTCGTGTAATTTATTACTTGTGTTATATTATGATGAATATATCAACATACAATTCCTGGCAACTGAAGTTGTATTATAATTCCTTTCACCCTACTTCAGGCGCTGGATAAATATGCTTTCGCATTGTGGCTCTATAGTTAATCCTCCATACTTTGCAAAACAGTCCTTGTTTTTTTTCTTGTTGTTTGCAAACATATATATCACACATAGTCACTACAATGTTGAACAGGAAACACTGTCAATGATAAATATTATCATTGTTTTTTGAACCTTACGCGCATAGTAAAAAGAGCTTTTATTTTAAAATTATGTAGTCTGAGAAATTTCAAAAAAGGATAAAATTATTAGTTGGGAAAAGTGACTAAATTTTGCAAAGGTGACTAAAATTTTACTTGACTAATAACTTTGTCCGACTTATCGCAGCTTTCTTCTTTTCTCTATTTTGCGCTGAAAAAAATGGAGTGTTCACGACTGGGGGTAAAGTCATTACAAAATTAAAAAGGTTGCCAACGGCTCCGTCTTTCACCGGCGCAATATAAAAATCCGTGACCAATTACATATAGCGGAAAGCCTTGATTGTAGCATAAAAATTTATAAAAATTAAAAGAAAAATCTTATTTTTTGCTCATTCGCGAAAGTTTTTACACGCGAAAATAACCTTTTTCTTCTATTCGCGAGAGTTTTTTCCGCGAAATTTGTTCCACAAACCGCAAAACGCAAAAGTTTATTCCATAAATTTGGTGTTTTTTGATCCGTTTCTGCCCGCAAAGTAAGTTGGTGTTAGGTAATAACAGCCCATGCATACGTCACAAAGAACAACAGCTGTTGACATTATATAGCATCATGTAAAAACGAATGTCAAATATGGTTAGTATTTCAGATAGAGGCAACCTTTTCTTTTATATCTGAGATTCAAATCTATAAGCTCCAAGAGGTCTGCTGACCAAATAAGCAGCACCGAACCAATTCCAAGTGCTCCGACATTTTTGATATGGTTTAAAAATATAGTTGATATTTTTTGCATACTTTTTGCATAATTACGAAACTCCTTTAAAAGCCAATTTAGGTCGAGGAAGACATCAGTAGAATCATTGTGCTAAAAGATTGGCAACTTTGATCAGTTTCTCAAATTAAATAGTGGTGGCAGAGCGATGGCCAAGTTGCACAAATAAGTGTGTATTTTTTCTTCCCGAGTTCGAGAAATATACATTGAGTATCGAAGGCAATCATGCATTGTTTGGTCCCAGTTATTATTGTTCGGCCTTTTCATAAATGAAGTAGCTAATGGCTGTAAACTTCTAAAGGCATGGAAGGTGTGATAGATGGCACGCACATTGAAATATCAAGCCAATTTATGTAAGGTATTCAAAATGGTTTCTCAACGCAAAAGTTTCACCGAGAAAAAAATAATTCTAATTATTAGTTCTGAGTGCTCTAAATGCTCCAGTTTAATTTATCTCGTGTGCGAAAGAAATATTTGGGGGAGGGGGCGGTCGCTAAGGATTTGATCATAATTATCATAATAAAAAATTCAGGTAGTTTTTCGTCCTTGCAACACACAACGCAGCAGTGTTATTGCTGACGTGAGGCCCTTAACTAACGTTGGTTTTCGCACGCGAACAAGCTAAACAACAGGATAAGTCACAACTGACGACGCTGCCATAAGTCATACGACGAACTGAAAAAATCCTTTAACCCTATTCGGTCCGGGGGGGGGGGGCGGATTCCGGATTTTCGGGCAATATTTGGCAATTTTTTATACGATTTATGTAAAAACCGGAATATGTTAAATAACTTTGTTTGAACAAATTCCAAGCTTTTGATGATGTCACAGAAAATGTGCTGACGCAAGCAAAAATTTATTGCTACTATTTTGTTCCTTTTGTGACGTACTATATGTGTGCCAAGTTTGATTCAATTTGGACAAGCCTATGAAACGTTATTGGTCATAATATGTTCGAAAAACCCCGGAGCGAATAGGGTTAAATCAAGGAATACAAACTGAAGGTTGAAGTTCACGAATAGTTAAACCCATTTCTGTTTTAATTCTGCGTACGCACACTTTTGTTAAAGGAAAGTTCTCCGGAGTGCGCAATAAAAAAAGGAAAGCTTGAGGTACACCATGAACCCTAATTTCTTATCAGGCCAACTTGATGAAATGTCGGATTACGAAAAATTGCAGCACAATATAAAAACGCAAGAAAAAAAACAATAACGTTTCGATTTTTGTTTTTTTTTTACAATCCACAACCTCGTTCAACAAAAAGTCCAGAAAAAAAATTTTCAGTTCCATCTATTTTACATTTTCGGGGTTGTTTAGTTGCCAGACGAAGAGCAGCAGGACGCCTTCGAAACATTTCACGTGAAGGTTACAATGAGCTATCGCAACCGAACCACTCTTTTCCACGCCCAAATTACGTTAAAGGTTGCAAACAAGTTTTGAATAACGAGTTTAACGTTTCGTTTATACCGGGAGTTGCTCAAGGAGCCTAAATGGACATACCTTCATAAATGCAAAAACTAAATGCAAGTAAATAAAACGTCAAACACCTTTAATTTTAGCAAACACAACACCTTCTTACAACATCTAACTTATTTTTTGAGAATAGATTACCGACTAGAATATGTCAATAGATTTAGTTTTGACAGTGCGAGGTATTGGTGCTTACCGGGAAATATAGATACCCGAAAATGTGGAGAAACAAATGAGTTTGCTTGGTAATCACAAGGTCCGTTGTTCGGTTCACATTGCTGGCATATTTAGTAAGTACCTTTTTAACAGCTATGGGTAGACGATGCACGTGTATATTAAACACTGATTGCTAAATATTCGGAACAATAAGAAGAAGAATGGCTGCATCAGCTAATAGCTGAGACTAGTCGATAAGGCCCGTGGAGAAATCCACTTAGCTTAAATAGGTTGTTTAAGATTTTTTGCTGACGTCAGCAGTGCATATACAAAAAAATTGGCAAAATTTAGTTAAAATATTGTATAGGCGAAGAACGCATAAAGAGATAAGGCTTTTAAAATTTTGCTGACGTAAGCAAAGTCACCTAAAGTACAAAACGCTGATCAAGAAAATGTATAGGATCATGTACTTTTGACGAACAGTTACAGACCCCGATACATCGAAGAAAAATGAACACATCCACTTTGCCTGTTACAGACACAGACACACAAACACGACACACTCTCCGTATTATAATTATATAGACTAGTCGATAAGACCCGTCGGAATCCACTTAAGGAAGAGGACAATGGAAAAATTGGTTAGAAATTTGGCGAAATTTTACTGTAACCTCAGATCTACTGAATTAATACTTTTATTTAAAACATCATGGATAGGAAATGGCTTGTACTTAACTGCAATTCCTACATTGAACAAGCCTGTAAAAAGTTTACTAAAAATGTTACAGCAAAAGCACCACATTACTCCTACAACTAATAATTCCTAATACAAAAACCTTCGCACAGATCAATGACTACAGGGCCGGTTTGACCCGAGTCGGAGAGTTGTAGTTGATGTACAGAATACTCCGCAGACTCTCTTACACTCAAAGGCACGGAGCATGCGTCAGCACACAAAACTGGGCAAAATACTCAAATGTTATAGATAATTAATCGCACTCTTTTAGTGCGAATTTTGACTCGACGTTTAGGAAAAGTCGTTTAATTAATGCAAAGTTTTACAAAAAAATAGCAATTCTGTGCATGTAGAAAAAAGTAGTTGCTTCCGGCTGGGCTCGATCCCGGATATACTCCAACCAACTGATAATGCTACAGCATTTAAGAAGTTTACACAACCGTAGGGTGAGCCATTCTTAGAAGTGTGTATGGATGATGGTTTAGGCTTTACAATTCAGTCACGTAGGTGGTTGTTGCTGGAAGATACATAAAAATTGCAAAAGATCACTTAATAAATCACCCTTAGAGATTCTTAGCGCAGATGAAGATCAGCCACTGCAACCATTTGAAAATTTTGTGTATTACCAAACTAAAAACTGCCTATCACTGATCGTGCACTATCAGAGTCATGTGACGTACTTTAAAAGATCGACGAGTATCATTTGGAATCCGCCGATCTTCTGAACCAGTGTTTTTCTAATAACTATGGCAACAACAACGAATTTTAGTAGAAACCGAGCAAAGATAAATATTAAACCAATTTATCATTTCTTTTTTACTGTATTCTTAAATTTTATTTAGGATGCTTTATTAAAGTTCGTTTTGTTTCACTTATTTTTCAGTTGTATGATGAGACAAACTCAATATTTAAAGGCGTCCAAGGCCTAAAATTTTGAAGAAGGACAGTAAGTGAACCACCAAAATTATATTCTTCTTATTGTTATTTTCTCTTATAACAATGTTTTTTTTCCTTTTAGAGCTGAAGGGCTGAAAAAAATGTCCACAAGTAATTTATTTTTATTTCTAGGAGGCAACGGAAAATGTGCGAAGAGGTTGGTGAGCGCTGACGTAATCGGCAACAAGCTGCTGGTAAAAAGCGCCAACCTCAGCAGCCAAAATTAACGCATGAGGATAGAATTGAGAATGTATTTTTTTTCAACCTTACGAACCTTTTCTTCAGGTGGATCGTCTCCGAAAAGAAATGTAAGTGCAGTTTGTATTCTGTAACACACAGCTACTTTCACCATTAATCATAATATTACGGTAGCTAAACATAAAGTGATAATTGGTTACGTTTGTTTTGTTAATGTGCCGGGTAAAATACTGGGAAAGAGGAGCTATTTCACCTAACCTCATTGGCTATAAAGTGACATCGCTATAATAGGGAAAGTTCGACGGAGGTTGATACTGTCAGTAATGTACTATTATAATTACGTTCGAAAACTAACTCACGGCTACTTTCACCATTGACCATAATAACGTAATCGGCAACAAGCTGCTGGCGAGAAACGTCGGCCTCAGCAGCCAAAACCATTAACGCTGATATGTTCGATTGATTTGAATTTAGGATAGAATTAGGAATGTAATTGTAATGTAAGTGAAGTTTGTATTCCCACTAACTCACAGTTACTTTCACCATTGATCATAATATTAGGGTAGCTGAACATAAAGTGATAATTAGCTACGTTTGTTTTGTTAATGTGCAGGGTAATTCATGAAATAAAACACAAGCACCTCTTTCCTTCCTATTGGTAATAGCAAAAAAAAGAGGAGCTATGGATATTTCACGTAACCTCGTTGGCTATAAAGTGACATCGCCATAATCATCATTATAGTCACGTTCAAAAAAGCCTTCTGTTCAGAAAATATTACGCTGCTTGCTTATGGTTAAAAAAACTTATTCTTTTGAATTAAGGAAAAAGTGGGAGAAATCTAAAAGTAGTAAGTGATAATAAATTGAAATAAGTGGTAATTTTCTGAATTTTGATATCGTTTCTCACCTGACTAAATTTAGGTTACCAAAAGTGGCGTTCTTCACTTTATACATTGGTAATAATTTGAAGATTAGCATATTGTGTTTTTTCTTTAGTACTGATTTAAAAAATGAAAAAGAAGAGATAGTAAGTAATCATTATTCACGTCTTATTATATTATTTCAACTCAATATATTGATCAATTTTATTAAGTACTATTTGTTGATTAACATGTTGAGTTTTTTTCTTTTAATTTAGTGCAGATTTAAAGAAGGAAAAAGAAGAGATAGTAAGTAATCATTATTCACGTCTTATTATATTATTTCAACTCAATATATTGATCAATTTTATTAAGTACTATTTGTTGATTAACATGTTGGGTTTTTTCTTTTAATTTAGTGCAGATTTAAAGAAGAAAAAAGAAGAGATAGTAAGTAATAATTATTCACGTCTTATTATATTATTTCAACTCAATATATTGATCAATTTTATTAAGTACTATTTGTTGATTAACATGTTGGGTTTTTTCTTTTAATTTAGTGCAGATTTAAAGAAGGAAAAAGAAGAGATAGTAAGTAATCATTATTCACGTCTTATTATATTATTTCAACTCAATATATTGATCAATTTTATTAAGTACTATTTGCTGATTAACATGTTGATTTTTTTCTTTTAATTTAGTGCAGATTTAAAGAAGAAAAAAGAAGAGATAGTAAGTAATAATTATTCACGTCTTATTATATTATTTCAACTCAATATATTGATCAATTTTATTAAGTACTATTTGTTGATTAACATGTTGGGTTTTTTCTTTTAATTTAGTGCAGATTTAAAGAAGAAAAAAGAAGAGATAGTAAGTAATAATTATTCACGTCTTATTATATTATTTCAACTCAATATATTGATCACTTTTATTAAGTACTATTTGCTGATTAACATGTTGAGTTTTTTTCTTTTAATTTAGTGCAGATTTAAAGAAGAAAAAAGAAAAGATAGAAAGTAATGATTATTGAAATGTTATTATATTTCAACTCAATATATTGATCAATTTTATTAAGTACTATTTGTTGATTACATGTTGAGTTTTTTCTTTTAATTTAGTGCAGATTTAAAGAAGAAAAAGAAGAGATAGTAAGTAATGATTATTGAAATGTTATTATATTATTTCAACTCAATATATTGATCAATTTTATTAAGTACTATTTGTTGATTAACATGTTGAGTTTTTTTCTTTTAATTTAGTGCAGATTTAAAGAAGAAAAAAGAAGAGATAGTAAGTAATCATTATTCACGTCTTATTATATTATTTCAACTCAATATATTGATCAATTTTATTAAGTACTATTTGTTGATTAACATGTTGAGTTTTTTTCTTTTAATTTAGTGCAGATTTAAAGAAGGAAAAAGAAGAGATAGTAAGTAATCATTATTCACGTCTTATTATATTATTTCAACTCAATATATTGATCAATTTTATTAAGTACTATTTGTTGATTAACATGTTGGGTTTTTTCTTTTAATTTAGTGCAGATTTAAAGAAGAAAAAAGAAGAGATAGTAAGTAATAATTATTCACGTCTTATTATATTATTTCAACTCAATATATTGATCAATTTTATTAAGTACTATTTGTTGATTAACATGTTGAGTTTTTTTCTTTTAATTTAGTGCAGATTTAAAGAAGAAAAAAGAAGAGATAGTAAGTAATAATTATTCACGTCTTATTATATTATTTCAACTCAATATATTGATCAATTTTATTAAGTACTATTTGCTGATTAACATGTTGAGTTTTTTTCTTTTAATTTAGTGCAGATTTAAAGAAGGAAAAAGAAGAGATAGTAAGTAATCATTATTCACGTCTTTTTATATTATTTCAACTCAATATATTGATCAATTTTATTAAGTACTATTTGTTGATTAACATGTTAAGTTTTTTTCTTTTAATTTAGTGCAGATTTAAAGAAGGAAAAAGAAGAGATAGTAAGTAATCATTATTCACGTCTTTTTATATTATTTCAACTCAATATATTGATCAATTTTATTAAGTACTATTTGTTGATTAACATGTTGAGTTTTTTTCTTTTAATTTAGTGCAGATTTAAAGAAGGAAAAAGAAGAGATAGTAAGTAATCATTATTCACGTCTTTTTATATTATTTCAACTCAATATATTGATCAATTTTATTAAGTACTATTTGTTGATTAACATGTTAAGTTTTTTTCTTTTAATTTAGTGCAGATTTAAAGAAGGAAAAAGAAGAGATAGTAAGTAATCATTATTCACGTCTTATTATATTATTTCAACTCAATATATTGATCAATTTTATTAAGTACTATTTGTTGATTAACATGTTGGGTTTTTTCTTTTAATTTAGTGCAGATTTAAAGAAGAAAAAAGAAGAGATAGTAAGTAATCATTATTCACGTCTTATTATATTATTTCAACTCAATATATTGATCAATTTTATTAAGTACTATTTGTTGATTAACATGTTGGGTTTTTTCTTTTAATTTAGTGCAGATTTAAAGAAGAAAAAAGAAGAGATAGTAAGTAATAATTATTCACGTCTTATTATATTATTTCAACTCAATATATTGATCAATTTTATTAAGTACTATTTGTTGATTAACATGTTGAGTTTTTTTCTTTTAATTTAGTGCAGATTTAAAGAAGGAAAAAGAAGAGATAGTAAGTAATCATTATTCACGTCTTTTTATATTATTTCAACTCAATATATTGATCAATTTTATTAAGTACTATTTGTTGATTAACATGTTGAGTTTTTTTCTTTTAATTTAGTGCAGATTTAAAGAAGGAAAAAGAAGAGATAGTAAGTAATCATTATTCACGTCTTTTTATATTATTTCAACTCAATATATATTGATCAATTAAAACAAATTAATCAGATCAACAAAAAAGGTATTGATAAAATTTTACTGACAATTCTTTTTCTTTCATAAGTTGAATTTTTAATACAATTTGTTGATTTGAAGCGAAAAGTTAATTGCATATAGAAAAGCTTCAAAAGTTGTCTAGAAATTTGTATATTTTTTTTAACTTTTTTGATTGGTTCTTAAGAATTTGCAAATTTTATTAATTATGTATGACGTCATGGGTTGGTGTTTTATTTAGCAATTTTGATCAGAGAACGTTTTCAGCTTTTCACTTTGGTATTTTGAATATTTTACACAAATTTTAATATTTAGTTACTATAATTAAGCTCAATAAAAGCAAATACATGTTTTGCTACAAGAGATAATAACAAAAAGCTGGTCAATCTTTTATGACTTATTTCTCTTCTGACTCTTTTTTTAGCGCAAAACTATGAACTTAGAGATGTAAGTAAAAACAATAATTAGAATCGATTTCCACAAATGTGTTTTCGAATGGGCCTATGTTCTCAAAATGACGATAGTGGAACAAATTGAAATACATTATTATTAAATCACATTTTTAATATGAAACTGCAGTTGAAGCATAAAGTTTACTTAGCTACACCATTCTTATCGGCTGGACTTCGATATGTCATCTACACCAGTATTTCTTTAACGATTTTCTTATCGGCTAGCGAGCTTGCGAGGTCAGTGCAATGACTGAGGGCGATATTTTTGGTACAACACTGGCTAATCAGTCATTGCTGTATTTTTAACCGTTAATTTCTTGTTTTATATATTTATTATTTTCATGTGCAGAATAATGTTGAACTCAAAAGTTCGTCAACTGGAAGATGCGCTTTTAAAAAGTGAAGTGAAGAAAAAAGGTAAGTTTTTTTATCACGGTTAATTATTTCGGAAATTGTTTGTAGAAACAAGAATAAATCTTCATTCATACTAATTTATTATTCATACCTTTATTATTCGATGCAAATAAAATTAAAACATTGTTTTGAGTGAAATGATTCAGGAACTTATGGGATAATATGTATTTGTGTTTACGGAAACAAAGTTGAGGTCGCAATTTTATTTACAATGCGAATACGTCCAATAACCTTCGCCTTGTGTGACGATAATACAAGCCAAATTTGCGTTCTAATATATTGCAAATTAAAGATAACACATGTCAACATCTTTAAAGCAAACCAGTGGTCTTATTAGGAAACTATTTTTGTTCTTCTATGTTTTACGTCGAATATCAATAGAAAGGTACTACGTTTTAAATTATACTTTTAATTATTAAATTGAAATACGATTACGTTTAGCTAAATTACTTCTGTTTTACTTTTTAGTGCCGAGAAATGAAGGCATGGTATTGGCTTTGAGCATTTAAGAAATTATTGTTATTACTCAAATTTTGACTTAAATTATACTTCCCTTCCTTTAGAGCCTGTCGCAGATGTCACGCTCTTCCAAGTGTAGGTAAGTTTCATTTATTTACTATTTTGTACGCTCTAGGATTCTAATGTTTATAAAGATGTATCCAATTTTTGCAGTATATTTCTACACACTCGGGCTTTAACTTTTAATCAGTGTTTGATTTAACCGTTTCAGAGCGTTTGGTTTCAGATATAATCTGATTCATGTTACTTAGTATCCCTGTTGTTGATATTGCATTTCGTTGTCCTGTTTCCCGTCTACATTGTCCAGGATTATTAATCATTTTTTAATTTCTTTTTCAGTCGAAAGTCAACAACTACCCGGTAATAGCACTTCTTTGGGTTTTTTTTGGTTATGAGCGGATTTTTGTTTTTATACAACTAAGCCTATCCTTTAAAACACACCTTACGTTATTTAGTTATTTTCGCGAAAATTTATGCCCTATTCGCAAATTTTCACCATTTATAAAACTTCCCACCTGCTAAGTTTCTTCTTTAACTATTTTTTTTAGATACTACTTGTTCATTTACATCTTCACTTGACACAAAGTAATGTGTTTATTTTGTGCTTTTGTCAGTTAAAATTTTGACTTGAATTTTTTTTTAAGCGCAACATTAGTTATTTAGAAATAGAAGTGAATATTTAGAAGCGATTGCTATAAGAGTAGCTTGTTGCGTTTAAATATCTTTAAATATGTCAAGTAATGTGATCAATAATTTTGGCTGTCGTCATCCCTTCACGATTTTTTGTCTTGTGACCAACATCATTTGTAAGTTTTATGTAAAGGGTAGTTTGGAAAGTGTAGTTTTTATTTCCTCTCATCTTATCATAAGAAACTGTTTAAAACGGAGAAGTATTTTACTCGTAAGATTACCGGGAATTTCTACTTCTCTTGAACTGCTTTCAAAACAGTTTTTATCACATTTCAAATATTAAATTTAGTATAGTAGAGAGAACAATTGCTTTTTTATCAGTAACACGCTGACGGAAGTAGCGTTTTCTTTGGCTTGTTCAGGCTAAAATATACTATGCTCTGTGCATTCCGGGGATTCAATAGCCGACCACTATACATCGTTTGCAGTACTAACTTCACTTGAAAATATGCGGATTTCTTCTAAATTTCAAAACTTGGATAATTTATGAACATTTTTATCGACTTTTAACTTAAGTAATTCGACGATGGCGATTCTCCTCCATCGTACCCGTTTGTCTAATGTTAAACGGGTATAGATACAGCAGACAAACAATTTATGGTAGTTAGTAAATGCGTCTGTTAATTATCAGAACTTTCGTTGTAGCTATGTGTTTGTGAAATGCAGTAGGCTTCGAAAACAATTTTCACCATTAATGTAATGAATTTTCAGTTCATGCATGGTCACAATTTTTCCAATAAATACTCTAGAAAAAGACAACATTGTTTTGACATGGGGACCAATTATTTAAAATTAAATGTTCTTAATTCCAAGGAGCGATTATCCAACATCAATAGTCGGTTTTGTTTGAATAACACCTGTACGTGAAATAACCAATGATGTAGTTCGATGAATACATCCCATTGTATGTGAAATAACTTTTTAATATTAAGCATCACTAATTTTTGCTAATTGTTAATTTACCATGACTCAGTCAATAAAATGACAATACCACATTACTTGATTTGACAGAACAAGTCACACACAACATACATGCAAAACCGTAAACTTTTGGCGCGCGCTAAAATGGTAAAAATGAAAACTTCAAACTATTCATACCACCCTGATGGGTTGCTTTGATTCACCAATCATTTTGCTTCACCATTCAAACCATTTGCACAACAACGGGACAGTTCACTAACAACAACCTACACAAAGAATGAAAATTTTATTAATATGTTGTTTCGTAAATCAGTGCTAGCCGAGGTTAAGAAACATTTTATCTCAAAAGTACCTAGAGAGAAAAGTTTCCAGATTTTCAATTTACATTCTGTTAAAAACATTTAACGCCGAGCGTAAAAAGTTTTCCATTTTCAACTAAGTAACAGAATACTTTAAAATATTCATAAAAATTGTTTTTAAAAAAAGGAATTTTTTGAGAGTTCCTACGGGCGTGGTTTTGCCGGTTAGTTGAATTTCCCTTGTTAAAAACTCCAAAAAACGTACACTTACCATTGTATGTGATTTTCTTCTCTTCAATACAACATCAAGTGATTTCATATAACTATGAACACAAAAAGTTAATGTAATTTAAAGAACATCGCAACACGACGTATCTTCTTCTACTTTTCAAACAAATAATATCTCGTACAAAAACAAAAACTCACTTAAAACACTGTCTATACATATTATTTTTCTCTCTTTATTTCGTTATTCTTGTTCTGAAGTGACTTCCCGACAAAACGTAACTTCATGTTGTGACTGTATTTTTATTCTCTTGATTCGCAAGAAACTCTTTTCCTTTATCGTCCAACGTGGTTTGTAAAAACATACTGCGCGATCATCAATCGTTTCGTTTAGCTGAACAGATAATTATGCACTGGATAGTTTTATTCGTGTTTTATTAATCTTAAATACCTCTCTGCACGCCATGAGCGCAACTCGTTTCGGGTTATAAGTTTTTTCAAATAAAAAAGTGTGTTCTGGGATTTCTAAATATACTTATTTCACCACTTGCAAACAATTTCTATTGGTTGATTAATTTCTTTCTAAATAACAGTTAAGACAATAAAATATGTCTTGGGATTTCTTAATGTACTGATTTCATGAAGTATGCGTGCGTTATTTCGTTTAGAAAAAAGATTACACAATGTTACAAATACTCATTTGTCATTTGCTACCCCACGTTCAAATTTTTTTTTAATTTTTACTACACGTGTAAAAATAACAGTTAAATGTGGTTCTAAAAAGCTAAAACTTTTGTTGCATATGGCTTGATAAGAACTGGAAAAGCTTTCAGTACAAAATATATTCGAGTCCCATAAAAACTACGTTGTCTCTAATTATTTAGCTAACATCATAGTATACGCAGTTGAGTAAAAAAAATTTCAGTTGGGCGTTATTGTTACATGTTTCTAAGCGAAACATCGATAAAATATGACTTTTTATCGCTGGGCAACTAACCAAAGCGAACGCGCTATTCATTTATATTTTTCAATAATTACGTCTGTGAAATAGGCAATACGGATTTTCCGAAGCTTGAATCATCTTCGAGGAGTAATTATTCTAATTTAGTGCGGCCGAAAAAATAATTATTTTGGACATACCGCATTAATAATTAGAGGAGATAAATTACCATCAAATCATCAACTCAAGACCGCACTAATAATCAGAGGAAAATTTTATCATTACCGCACTAAATAAAAGGAAAAAAAATACACATTATACATTTACATTTATACACAATACATTTTTTGATAAAATTTTAAAAATTTTTTTTTTAATTATTTGTTTTTATTTTTTAGGTTTCTTTTTCTTTTTCTTCTCTTCTTCTTTCTGCTTTCTCTCCTTCTCAAACTTTTAAATTTCCACCAATGTCTTTTCCTTCATTTGATTAAATAAAGTTCCGTTTGATGTTTTGAAATAAAACTCGGCTGGTAGCTCCAAGCCACCTTGTTTAAGGTCCACCGAGTATCTTCTCGGACCGTTTACTTCGATTACAACCTTACCACCATGTTTTAAAAAAAATATGTCAGCTTTGACAGGAACTTAGGAACATGTCCAACCGTTTTCTCACCATTTTTAACGGCAATGGTGAATATGTCTTCGACAAGCGCTGTAGGTCTAGCTTACAACGTTATTTCATCCGACATGGTAAAAATGGTAAAACGATCCTTTGATGTCTGTTTTGATGTCTGTTTTATTACAACCACAGACAAAAACCAGGTCAAAAATGGTGCCAGTTGCATGGAGAATGCATGCACACATCTCCAAAATGATGACAACGAAGAAGAAGAAGACCCTGATACGAAAAAGATGATAAAAAAGAAACTTATAAATGTGTCCATTTTATTTCCTCTCTGATAGGAAAAATGTCAACCCGCACTATAATTAGAGGAATTTTTGACCCTTCCCGCACTAAATAAGAGGGAAATTGAAAATTACCAACATTCCATCCGCATAATAATAAGAGGAAAATAAATTGTTCAATTTTCGAAAAAAAGGCCATCCGCACTAATTAGAGGCCGCACTAAATTAGAATAATTACGACCGAATAAAGGACTAAATTCACGGGTTGGCTTCTATGCATCCTATTTCGTGTTTCCGCTGCACGGATATAAAATCGCGCAGAAACAGAATACGGGTATGAATAAAAAGATTAGTCGTAAAATATTCTACGGGTTTACAGGTCCTCAGATGTCCTTCCGTCGTATATATTTCCCACATTAGTATTTCGTGCATTTTGTCCGCCTGTTCACATGAAGTAATGAAATTGCTTAGACGGGGGTTTCATATAAAGTTATTTTAAATAGGCAGACAGAATACGGCTATTAAAAAAAGATAGCTGATTTGATCTAAAGAATTTTTATTAGGTTCGATTTCGGAAGTCAAATACGGTAAAGATTTTTCCTTTAAAATGTTTGATTTGTGGAAAGTGGCGGGTTGAGTGTGCCAGCACTATTCGGACGCAATTAACTGATCATTTAAGTCTCAAAACTCATTTATCTGACGAATTTAGATCAGAGGGCCAACCGTTCAGCAGCTTTCTGACTTGCTTGTGAAACACCTCGTTTGATATGAAATCTAATATGTTGTGATGTGAAGCTAAAAAGTAGCCATCTATTGTAAACACTGACGAAGGAACAATAAAGGCTACATAGAAATTGAAAAATATTTTTGCTATGGCTGTTGCTACACCTTGACCAAGAGCATCCAGTGTGCCCACATCTTACTCCTTTAAATGATAGGGGAATTAATCATGTTTGTTTGAGTGAGTGACCATTCTCAGTAAGGATTTCGCGATATTGATCAAGTGGATAAAGAACAATAGAAATAACTAATCAAAAATTCGCGGTCAGTATTTTCCCACCTCAACTATTTTAGTTTCCCGGTGGTAAGAAGAATTATTTAAACTAATATATCTTTTCTAACAATTGGATCGCATATACATTTTTTTTAAATAAAAATTTCCGGCATTCCAAAGGTCTTCCATCCGCCGTGAAAACTTTAGTCTTACCTTTCTAATAAGTGACGTATGATGAGCGGTTGTTTTTTACACCACCCTTTTTGAGATATGAACTGTGTGTGTTTCTAATTTGGTAAACATTGCTTCACGAAGTTTTTATGTTCAAGTACCACGGTTGCCGCCATGACAGTGCCAATGATAATATTTTGTTCGGTAAATTACTAACATGTGAGATGTATTATACAAAATGCTCTGGGGACGAGTTTGGCGCACCAAATTGGCTTTTGTTCAATAATGGCGGCGACTGTTACCAAAATAAACGCTCTTTTAAGGACGAAGTTTCAAATCAAAATTCATTTATAAATATAAATTTAAACTGTGTATTAAAACGAATACAACTCATAAGACGTTAAAAAATGAAGAAGTGGCAAAAATGGATGAATGATGGTAGACCGAAATCTTGGGTGAAAGACTATAGTAGTCAGCCTAAACTTGGTGACAGTACTGTCCCGCAATTTATTTTGAAAATTCCAAAAATCTGCTGTATGCTTTGGACCACACATCAGAATTGGTTGGCATCGGGACATACAAAGGCTAATTCTTGTCGGTACAGGAACCATGTAACTTTTATTTGGTCCGCTGTTGACAGAGATTTGAATATATTTCCAGCCAATCCAATGTCAAATATTCATCTCTTTCATGATTTTTATCATCATCTAAAACAGATCATTGGAAAACATGGAGAAGTTCAGACAGGCATGTTATCCTCTCCTTACACCTCTCTTCGTTTCTTTATCCAGTACTTGCGACGGAGTCAAGTGTTTGTAATTCTTTGACAGTTTTCTCTTGTCACACAATATGCATTGTGAGCTATCTAGAAAAGTCGTAAAAAATGTATATTTGATGTCTTGCATGAGGTCTTTTTCTTCTTAGAATTTTATGAACAATGAATGCAATTATTGTTCACCGCATGACAACTAGAGTGTTTGCATCTTTATTCAAAGGATTCTCTTAGTTGAATACGAAATATGAAAATTTGAATATGTGATAGGTATTGAAATAAACATGGCTTATTAATTTTTATTCTGTTGGGAATAATTGCTCTGTTTGTTTTTTCTATAAAAATTGTTCTCTGACATTATTAAATTAAAAAAAAATTGTTATGGTGGCTGTAAGGTTGTAACTTGTAATATCTGTTTGCTGTATAAAAGCTGAGGCCCGAGCTGAGAATTTCCACATAATCAGTTCCTAAGTTCTATCAAGGTTTTACAATGACATCCCTCTAACCTGGCGGAAAACCATGAAATAACACAAGTATATAAGTATTCTTTTTATTTATAAGCAATGGAAATCATTTTTCCATTAGCAAATGTATACAAATGTATACAAAATATTGAGAAACTGATAGCTCTGTTTTGTTGACAAAGAGAGAGAAGATGGTTGAAAGAAGAAGACGTTCTACATCATCTACATGATCTTTTACTAAATACATCAAAAAATTTAACCAGAATAGGACTTCTTAAATTTATTTTAAAGTCATAAAACAATTGCTCAGCGTTAAGATTTTGATTTCAACAACAAAGTTTTCTAAGCCATGGATGTATAAAAGAGCTGTTGAAGTGGAACGCCATATTTCGACCACGGTCAATAGTGGACACAGTTAGAAACTCAAACTGCTACGTAGAGGGTCCTTCCAAATTACATTATTCACGGTTGCAACACAGTGGACAATCGTGTTTAAAATCATCGGGCAACTCCTACAACTACGACGCGCGAAATGGGAATGTAGCCTGTGTTTTAGCCTTTAACGGGGTCGAGGCTACATGCTGAATCATTGGTCGAACTTACGCATTTACGTTTTCTATGTGTATTATGGAATTTAAAGTGCGTGAGTCAGATCACAAAAAAAACACACAAAAAAAACACACAAAAAAACGTGACTTCAAATTTTGATTCGGATTCTGTTGGTCTGTGTCTATTCATTTTGTTTCTTATGCTTTTTTTAAACGTGTTTTTTTTAGCTAGCTTTTAGCTATCTATTTTATTTTGGTAGGTACCAACTATTTGCAGTAGCTAGATCCAATTAGCTACTGCTTATTATTATTTTTTCAAGGTTTTATAGCTAGCTACTAGCTAGCTATCTAGTGTTGTTTGTAGGTCTTTCACCTTTTTGTCTTCTATAACCTTTTTATTTTTGTAATATTTGTTTTTTGTATGTTCTAAAATGTTAAGATAAATATATTGTCACGTTTTTAGTCACATACAGATCTTAAACGCACCAGTTTTAGGATTTTTGGCTAGGAACGAAGATTTTGAAGTCTAGCTAGCTAGAGCCTTACTTATTACTAATCTGTATGGTACAAAGAGCTTTTTATCCTACCCAACATTTATTTTTATGTTGATACTGTAGCCATTTAGCTAGCTCCTATCTTTGGCTAAAAAGTGAGAGTAAAAAAATGCAGTTTGGCTACTGTAATATTCTTAAGCAATAATTCTTATGCTAAATGCAGTTAGCTAGGTAGCTACATCTTTTCTTATTTTCCTGAAAACTTTTTCTGCAAATAAAATGGCTGAGCAATTGTTTTAGCTGGACAGGTAACGACAGGATGTTCCCTTTGTTTTTATTTAAACCGAAGTTGCAATGAAGTTTTTTTGGAAAATGGTATTACGCCTCTATACGCCTGTTCAGCTCTGTTTAACTGTACTAGGTGCTTAGACCAGTCTGCTTTTTTGGTAAAGGCTGTTACGCCTATGGGCATGTGCAACACGGTTTACCTGTACTAAGGTCAGCCCACTGTGACAATTAATTTTTAAACTTTCTCGGGAATCACGCCTGTACGGATATGCAACACTGTTTCCCTGGACTAACCGCTCAGTCCTGTGTCTGCGAGAAAGTTTTTTAAAAAAGGTATTATCCATATACGTTGTGCAACACGGTTTAACTGTACTAAGCGCTTAGCCCGGTGTCACAATTAATTTCTTAACTTTCACAAAAACTCATTCCGCAAAATAAAATAATATTGACCGATTGTTTTTGCTATGACAGGGTAACAACGGTTTGTAAACTCTACTTTTATTTCACCTATTGTTGCGGGAAATTTATTTTTTGAAAAATATGTTATAGTCGCAACACTAAAATGGTGCATGCGCTTCACTTGATTTACGACATACTGTATACCTGTACAAAAGCGCTCCACCTGACCGTGTGGCACAGTTTACGGCTCTTATTAAGCGCTCCACAGAGTGTTCAACGCCGGGTCACTCCCCCATATGTTAGTGGGTTAGGGCTAGGTTTTATGGTAAGAAAATCAGCGGGAGTAAGTCTGCCGTAAGTCAAATTCCTAACTAAGGGGCTGATTACATAGAGAACTTAAGCCCGGGCTGAAATTTCAACTTGGGTAGAGCTAACTAACCGGGCTAGGATTTTCGCCCCGGGGCGGAAATGTCATATAATCGCAAAATCATTTTTAACCGGGGTTGAAAACAACCATGCGCATGTGCTCCATCTCCATGTAATAGCAAAACATTTTTCAGCCCTGCCCCGAGTTGAAATTTCGACCCGGGCTAAAATTCTCAATGTAATCAGCCCCTAAATGAAACATTTTTTCTAACTTTTTTAAAGTTTTTCTCTTTTTTTTTGGACGTGTGATAACTCAGTACACTACAGAGAATTCGAGGACACTCGATCCGCCATCTTTGTTGGGGAAATTGCAACCGTATTCGCGCCATAAGGCTCTTGTTTTGTTTAAAAACCTATTCAGGGTTGTTAAGCGGCGTTTACACGATTCAACTAGAAATCAGATCGTGTAAATACAAAGTTGAAAGTAAATTTTTCAAGTTGATACTTGCTTTCAACCAGTTATAAGGAGGTTCCGATTGTACTCAGGTAGCCCATTTCATTTACTAAAATAAGAACTGCTTTTAAAATCTTTTTGAAAACTTTCTTGACGAATATGTCTTTAAAAATAGTACTTTTATTAACAAATAAGGAAACTGAAAGATTTATGGCTGCATGACGTGGCTGTGGCGAAAAGTGAAATGTAAGGATTACGTAAAAATTTAGAAATTCTTGCGTTATAACACCATTTTCAAAACGTTGAATTAATTGTAATTTTTGAAAAGTGCTAAAACAGGACTGTTATATCAGTAATTCTGAGTTTATTTTCTTTCGTGACTAAAAGTACTTCAATGAATTTTACAACTGAATTAAAAGACTGTTTACACATACATGTTTCAACTTTAGGTTGCAGCAATTTAAAATGCTTCAACTATTTGGATCGTTTAAAATCATTTAGGGTATAGTGAAATCGACCGCAAAGTATGTCACAATGCTGTTGGTTGACAAATATATATTGTGACAATATGTGCTATCTTCTATTCAAAGAACTAAAACACTAGAAGTGTGTCGAGTACTTTAAACTTTATTGAAATGATTCAGAACTTACATGAAGAACTAATTTTTATTTCAATAATCTTTCAACTTGCTGTTCAACCTTCTCTGTTCCCAAATCAATTTCTACACCGTAACACTCGTATTGGTGCACAGTTTTAAAAAAACCTCCATCATTCCTTTGAAGAGGTCCTCTAGAATACCTGCATTTTTTTTCATTTACTTTAACTTTGAATTCCACTGTTTTTCCGTAGCATTGGTAATTAGAAATTCGCAAATAAGGATCTGGCACAGTGCCAAAATCTTCAGCACAACCCTCTAAAATAAGCGCAGAGTTATGTGTAATGAATCGATTGGGACCAAAACCGTTTCTCCCGTAACCGAATTCCACGATCATGTTGTCATCTAAAAAGAAGAACATTATACGAAAATAAAAAAGAGGAAACTAAAGTGGGTCACTTGATTGTACAAATGGAAAAATAAATTAAAAAGATTGCAGTGTTCGAACAAATTATAGAAGATTATCCCGCACAATTCAATCCATATGAATGCTTAAATCCGAATAGAAATCTGAATAAATTAATCTCAGTTAACTATAGACATTCATACTTTTAACGTTCAGTATTTAATATAAGTATACTTCACCACACAACAGCGATTTGAATAAAAATATATCAATCAATCAATCTCTATAATAATAGCCGTCGTCTGTATGTCTCTGCGTAAAATGGTACCACAAGTAGCCAAACACACGAAATGCAGTAAATAAAGGACGGGCGACCCCGTGGATTTACCCACAGGTCATCGACTAGTCCATATTATAATGCCCGTATACGTCTGTCTGTCACACAAAATGGTATCGCAAGTAGCGAGACGCACGCAATGCGGTATAAAAAGGACGGGCAAACCAGTGGATTTTTCCACGGACCGCCGAATAATATAATATACATAAAATACTGTTGTAAGGAAATTTCAAACTTGAATCTTAAGTTTAGTTTTAATATAAAAACACACAGTTTATTGCACACCCAGCGAAGTTCTTACTACAACAATGAAGCTTTGCAGGTGTGATGTCTTTTTCAAAACCTTTTTTACAAATTCGGGTAAAATAAACAATAATAGTAACACGGGATGTTGGTACCTATCTATCTTAGGAAAAACCAGTCACCTGTCATATCTTATTTTGTAGAGTATGTCCACGTGGAAGCTCAAAAATAATTAATGGCCACACCGAGATGAGCGCTTAGTACATATATCCAGTGGATTCTTTTAAGTTTATATGCTTATAAAAAATAAAAACACAGGCAACAATTGCTGTTACCCTGTCATTCTAAAAACAGTCACCCAGCAATTTTCAAAATTTATCTGCCTTTGCCTATTTCTGCTACTATTACTTTTTGATTAGCGTGGAGGAAGAAAAACCAAACCAAATATGGAGCTTAAAATCAAATTTGTAAAGATAACACAAAAAATGTTGTATAGGAGAAAGCACATATCCCAAACTAAACGAAAAACCTTAGCAAGCTATAGCTAGCTCCTGCACTATGATTCGTTTGTAGCCAAAAACTAAAATTGCTTCGTTTGTTTATACAGCTCGTACAGCTTCTCCGAACATCATTAACCCTAATGCAATAACTTTTAACATGGTTATTTTCATAATAGCTCGATCAAAGAAAGCCTGGAAGTCGCGAAAAATGCTGATTGGTTATTATATAAAACTGTGCTTCGCAATTGGCTTAATACGCGCGCGAGGTCTCAACAAAGTCAGCAAGACTATATCGTATACGATATTTCCTGCTTAAAGAATTCGTGTTTGGTTAACACGACATCAGCCAGTGTGACAGACAACGCGAATAGTTAATATAAACTAGTCGACCACCAGTGAATAAATCCATGGTTTCGCGGTCCATTTTATACTGCGTTTCGCGTTTCCGTAACACGACCTTTTTCTCGCGCACAAACAGACAGACGGAGAACGGCTATTATTGAAGAGATGTTGCTACTAGCATAGTTTGCAGACGTTCTTACGTCCACCGAACCCGACATTTTCTACATCGATCTTTTAACACTATTTCTCCAACCTCATTTCCAGAACATTTCGCCTTTTTTTAAGCTTTGCTCCGCGATAGATTCTTTCCTAGCTTATTTTGTTTAATACGAAATTATTCTGAAATTACATTTTATTAGCCTTTAAAAAAAGCACCTACCTTTTGTGAGTGTATCGTCATCATAAAGCTGTGCTTTACCGGGCTGATATAACTTTGGTCCGCATTTTAGCATGCCGGTAACTTTAAAACAGCCCCACCATCCATAAACATTGCTTAACGATTGCAACAAAAAAATAGCGTTGATGAAAAAATTCATCGTTAGAGATTCCTTGTAAAAGCAATTTCTTAATTTTGTGTTAATTTTGACGACTCGAGCTGAACGGGACCTACTACATAAGTCACATGGAGGCCGTGCTAATTTCAATTTCGAGTGCATGCATTTGTTATTACTTGTCTTCTTCGGAACATCTCATGCAACGAAAAGTAGTTAATTGTATGATACTGTGTGTTTTCTATAAGGCTTTATACAATGTTAGCTAATCTGTTGACAGAGGGGATTTTAAATTGTATAGCTCATGGCCACAAGCAGTTGGAAATAAGACACAGAGTTTTGAAGCTGTCAACGCTCCCATATCAGTGGCCACAACATAGTTACGTTTTTAAGCTTGCAGTCGTAAAGAGTTTCAATTTTCAGCAAATTCCAAGTGCTAGTGTTATTTTAATTTTAGTTACCAGTCCTCTGTTCCTGCACGAGTGGAACCTTTTGGTCAACTAATGCCGTATATCTATTTTGTGGGAAAGCCACAAAGTAGGAAATTCCAATTCGTTTTTGTCCAAGATCGTTGTATAACTATGTTGATGTGTATAATGGAAATAATCAATTAAATAACTTGGGTGGAAATTAATTTAGTATTTATTTTTTCTTCTTTAAAGATTGGGGTATATTCCTGCGGTGTAGCACTTATATAAGTATTGGGCGACGATAAATTGTGTTTGAGAGATGTAATTAACTGGAAGTAATTTTAACGAGTGTTATTCGTTTAAGTCTATTATTATTAAATTTCATATTTTACTCCTATATAAACGAAAAGAGAAGGTAACAGGTAAAGTTGTATTTTGAAATATTTTTCCAATTTTGCGTGCATTTATCTTCGAGACACAAATCTCATACATTGCTACGACAAGGTACAACCTGCTTAAAACCCGGTTTAAGTTAGGTCAACAGTTAACATATGCCTTTTTCAGTGTATTCCAGCTGTATCTGTCTCACATTTTTTCAAGTGTTTTAAGAAAACACTGCAGGGGCGGGGCCTAATGTTAACTATTGTAATGTTTGTGAGTTTTTAAATGCTAGTAAAAATGACACGCCAAAATTAGAGTAAACACTCTCGATACCAGGGCACTTTGTTTTTTGTATTTATTATATTTTTCCCGCTGCTCCGATATTTCCGCCTCGTTAGTGATCTGAGCATAAATTAAAAAAATATTCTCGCCTGTCCAATAATCCTGCCTGTGGGGTTGCTATATTCTTCTATCAAATATATACCTAATATGTACCTAATATATACGTATATAATATAGTCCACCGCATAGCAGTGTGAGTAGAATCTTGCATGAATTTTAAATATAAGTTTGATAAAGTTTTTCATCGCATGGAACAAATTTGTGCTGAACTGATTTTGTGCTTTTATGCTGTTTACGCTTTATCATTCCAATATTTGTTAAAAACTTACTGAATTATTCTCGTAAATCCTCCAAGGTAAAACTAATGCTAACATGGTGTTCATGCAATGAGAAATTAACGCCGTCTTTTTTATAATTTTTTACCTCATAGTACTAACTCACCCGTATTTTATTGATTGAAACAGTAATTCTGCGGCGTTTAATTCTACCATCCACAACATTTTTAACATAACTTTTTACTCTAGATAAGTTGGAGGTAAAAAAGAGACGTAATTCATTTTCCTTACAATAAGGAAGCGGGGCAACTTATGTTGAAGTTGTAAAGAAAGGTCGATTTTCAAAGATCATAACCACAAGCAGTTGAGAACGCACACTACGAACTTTTCTAGGTTTTCTTTTAACGTTTAACACGAACTTTGTTAGATTATTTTGTTAGATCCAAAGGTGCTTATTTTTGCTGACGTCAGCATACTGAATTTCCTGATTTTTCAAACGATACACGTAATTTATATAGTAAATCCAGTTCGACTTTCGTTCGCTTCATCTCGGTCTTCAAATACTATAAGTCTATTGTAAAAAGTTAGTTTCTTTAAATTTTCGATACTGGTATTTTAAAAAAATTACAATAACAAAAGTAACAAGAATTAGATATATAAGAGTAAATATTACATACCTGGCCGTGCTTGTTCAAATGTCACGGTAAAATATTGTAGCTAGTTGTTGTGCTTTTAAATTGTGCTTTTCATCAATCTAAATTAAAACAAAAAACAAAAAAAACAAAAAAACTATTTCTTCCTAAAAAATTATGTCACATAATTTTAGTTAAAAACCTCACCTTTTGCGACATTTAAATCTTTTTTTTCTACTTCTGATTCGTGTTATAAAATGATATTTCATACGGCTACTTAACTAAAAAATTGCCGCCAAATTGAACAGTCATGTCAATTTCATGGCTCTCCTTCTTACACTTTGTTTTTTTTGTTAGTGTTTATAACAAAGTTGTTAGTTTAGTCTCTCAGAAGAAGGGTAATCTCTATAATCAGTTTCATTTGAAAAACTGGACGAGGTAAAATATAAGACCCTGGGCCCTAGATGGCACATGAGCCTGAAGACTTATATTCAATGCCAGTGCGAATTGTACGTTTATATGAGCAACGAGAGACACAAGTTTGAAGAGACGTTAAGTACCAAACAAGTCAGTCGATGTGAAGAAAATTGCGGCTTTAACCAATGTTAATCCCAGGGCCCCTTTTCTCTTTTCATATCTGGCAGCGAGGTAGACAGATCAGTAAATAAGAGCAGCGCTAGTGAGAGACCTGGTAACGAAGTTGACCTTAAGCATAAAACATAAATAGAAATATATAGGCAAATGATAAGATTTTATGTCATTCAGCACTGATTTTCTCTCCTTTTGAACTTCAACACTCGATCTTCTAAGAAATATTCTTACTTCTTCTTACTTTAAGGCAAATAAGGGCATCGTGAAATTGGCATTTAAAAATATTGCAAAAATGCGTTACAATAATGGAACTGAGGATTAGTTGCATCTCAAAAAATTTCACTTCCAATTCTTTGTTCAACCGGTAAACAACAACGTATCATGAAAATGTAGCTTCTTTGTATTCTGGATTGTCTATTTTGTTGTCGAAGCAATATCTCATAGTTGCTTTAAGGAATATAATAAGCAAAGGCGGTTTGTTTCTGTCCTTTGTCTTCTCTTGGTGTTGGCAGAACGTGTTAATTTTTTCATCACCTGTTAACGGTTGAGGACCTGCGCACAGTACAATCCACTCCACCAAGTGAAAAGGTCCAAAATTGGTGGAAATTGGGACATGCTGACGTCCGCAAAAATTACCTTTTAGGATTTTGGGTTTAACAAAATAACCTAAAATCCGAGTCCTAAGTCCACTGTGAACATTGACAAGTTCGCATCATGAATATTGGAGAAAAACCTGCAAGACTACTTTCTCAGACAACCACGGGAATAATATTTGGGAAATTTTTCATTGTTCTTTCTCGAAATGGACAAACAGCATCAGTTGACCAGTCCTCTGCAACAGGTAGGCTGCAAAAGTTCTACTTAGACAGTAGTTGAGTAACCGGTTGTAGTATTTACAAATCTAAAGGTGTATGCTAAAAGTTAATTCGGCGGCCCACCCTAAACATCAAAATGTTTAGCATTTAAGTATCGTTTATTTCCGAACTCATGTAAACTTGCACTAACTCATGTGAACTTGCACTTGCTCGACCTTTAGGTATTGCTCTCGTGTTCAATGAGCTTATAGATTTTGATCACGAAAGGCCCACCCATAAAAAAACAAGCCACCGAGTGCAGCCGCAAGAATAATAACTAAGTGTTGATGTTTCTAAAAATGTTTTTTCCTTAACTTTAATATATTTATATATATACAACTAAATAAATAAATATGGAATCTCTTTTTTGACAAAAAAACTTTCGTAAAACGTATTCACAAATATACAAAAACGTGTTTTTTAAAAACATATATCACCAACTTTAAAAATATGAACGAAAACGTGAAACTTGTTACAAGTCAAACTAATATTCGGTAAATGGTGAAAGCCTTACCAAGTATAAGTTTGAGTAAAGTTTTTTAACGAAGTCGAAAAAATGCGCCAGTTTGCAATTAGTTGACACAACGTAGGAGTGTCGCTACTTTTTACTAAATATACTTGATAAAACTTCACTTTTTAACTTAAGATACTGTCACCGCACAAAAAAAGACTTACGCCATACTTTTAGCGATAATAAATTCTTCACCAATTCGATGGCACAGCTCCACGTCGGTGTGTTGCGGGAAAATTAAAGCGTCGTTCTCTGACGTGGTTATCGAGCGAAAGTATTGCGCTTGCTTTCGAAATAACGATTTCTTTCGCTCTGTTCTCCTCCGCAAACCATGGATGAAGAAATCTAATTGACCCATTTCTAACTCCAAAAACATTAACCGTGGTTGTTTTGTCTGAAACGTAAGCAGAAGTAAACATGAAACACGATCGGTAACACAAGCGAAAAACACTTTCTCAGAAGCAAGTGTATACTGTTATACTCTAAATTTAACAAACACTGCAGGGAAATGACAATGCACATGGCCACCTGCCTGAGTGCAAATTCTTAAGATTTACATGTAGGGCCCTTATCAGGCTGAAACAGGTCGTATTTCAGATTTTGGAGAGCTTCTCATTACAGTATAACTTCCCAATGCAAGGTAAAATGACTATTATTAAAATCAATACAGATTTTTTAGAAGCACGAAATCCAAAAGGAAATTAATTATTATACTATATTCTCATTTTTTCAAATAAATTTCACCAATTTTAAGTAAATGTTTCATTTTTCAAACGAATTTGACTTTTTACGCGTCTATCTACTGTAATGAGTGCGCATGACCATTGTCATGACATTACGTCGCTCGAAAAGTGAACTATTATAACTGAGCTATTTTAGCACGTTTAACCTTTGCGGAGGGGGACTTAAAGTGCCCGCGAGGGTGTATGTCTTGAACTTTTGTAACTCGCCACAATAATAGAACAACTCAATAATACAATGTATGAAAAAAATGTGAATGACGTCATCAGTACCAGTAATGACGTCATAAATGTGGCTTGCAAAATAAAACATCTGGTCCTGTTAATTTAGTCTGCATTATATACACTGACTAATTTGTCTCCTAGGTAACACAACAATACATCAGCATTATGCTGATATGTAGTCATGAACAACATAGCAACACTAGAGCACTATCGTTTTATGGACGGGGATAAATTTTGTTTTTTCTCATAATATAAAATTATGAAATTTCAACATCTAATATCACGCACAAAGGCAGTTACACAAAGACATGCCCAATGGAAGAAACCGTGGTAACTTTGCATAAACCTTCCCCTCCCCTTTCCCTCTCCCCTCCAAAATGATATAATAGGAGGATGAGAGTATTTGGTCCGTTAAACCGAGATGTTCGTTATATCGGAAATGCCCGATATGAAGTGTTCACTGCAGACCTGTGTTAATGAATCGACGAATGGGTAAAAGTAAAGCAGGAAAAGAAGAATAAAGAAAGAGACAGTTGGAGATATTGTATTAAACATCCATACCTCTCTAAATTTATCTACCGAACACAGAGAAGTGTCTGTAATATCCACAACAAAAGTTTTGGATTCGATGGCGTTGACTCGTAAATGTACTAACAGTTTGTGAAGTAGTGCTTCCTAAAAAAAAGCAACATGATACACAGTTGTCAAAATGATGGCTACCCTATGTAAAGTCACACTACATGCTTAAAATAAAAATTAAAAAATCACGAGAAGCACAATACAGCGAGGCAACAATTGTAAGACCCATGATAATAACAGACAAAATTTCCAAGAAGATGAATTAACATCAACCTCTGGCAGAACGGGGTGTGGATAAAGAGGGGTTGAAAAACTAAAACATGAATACTTCAGCGAAAAGTAATTTTTTAGGTAACTGATATCATTATAATGCAACATTGTTAATAATTCTTTCCTTCAGACTACTTGTGTTCATATATACTGTTACAATTTGATTACAAGCAAATTAAATAGGAGTGACGTTTTAAATGAGTTAAATACTTAATTCATTTTAAAACAAATATATAAGGAGAGTGTTGGAAAAAGCAAAATGTTAACAATCGGAGAGGGGTCAATTATTCGGTATTTAGAGCAAATAACGTGCAAATTTTAATGCACCCTCCAGGAGCGAATTAACTTTTAGCAGATTTCTTTCGCTTATTTATTGTTTTCTAACAATTTCGAAAATACAAGCAAAAACCCTGACATCTTTATCCAGCGTCGTACTCACAGGGGTAGCAGTTGCTGAATCAGAAACAAGCGTTTTTATGTTCACGTCTAACATTGGATACCTCTCTCTATCAACGTCACTAAAGTCGTTTTCATCTAATAAATAATAACAGATTGTAGGTAGAGTTACATTATGATTTACAGAGACAAATTTGTAGCATAAAGATATGTGAATTGAAGAGAAAGATTCTTTGCGCAAGGTAATGTTACTGTTGTTTTGCAACAAGGAGTTTTCTAGAAAACTGAATTGTATAAAATCCAATTTTATAATATCCACTTACTTGTTTTAAACAAAACCACTTGGTCCAGACCCATTACTGGTACTGCAATATCACTGTCAACAACATAATCCCGCACACTGTCCCACACAACGTCAATTTTTCCACATGATGTATCCACAGTCAACAGTCTATCGTCATTCTCAAAATAACTCAAAAATTCTTTGACAGAATTATTGTACATATTATATCTACGTTGTGTTCTAGATGTGTCCATTTCATCAGAGCTTCCTTTGTTTTCTGTTTGGCCAGATGAGGGTGCTTTCGTGCATGCATGTGTCTGGTTAATATTTGATATTAAATGGTCTTGATCAAGTAACAAGTTAATAGCAAATGCAACAGGGTGCTTCATGAAAGAAAAACGCATCAGTTTCAAAAGAAAAACAAATAGTACAATTACAGAGTACGAAAGAACAAGGGTTGTACGGAGGGGAAAGAGGAAACATGTCACACTGCAGGGCGCATGTCACACTGCAGGGTAAGTGCCACACTGCAGGGTAAGTGTCACACTGCAGGGTAAGTGTCACAGTGTATAGCAAGTGCAGAGGAGTTGACAGCAAATCTGGATTGACATAAAAAATTAAAAAATACCAACCTTGTTTTCAAATTGTTCCATTTCGTCTTCACAGTTTTTTACAAACGTTGGCACTTTGAGTAAAAATTTAAGATTTGGAACAATGTCAACAAGAATAGTGTCGCCTTTATGCTTTTCAATTTCTTCTTCAATAAGTTCCAACACCCAATGTAGGGTGAGTTGAGAAGGGTCCTCTTCCATCTTTTTTGATAACAATTTTGTTGTACCAGTACCAGCTTCCTCACAGTCAGGCAACAATTTTTCAATAAGTTTTTCCAGGATTAAATCTTCTCCACAAACAAAATGAAAGTTGTACATATCCACAAGATTGTTGACTATTGTACCCTTACCTGAACCAGGTCCCCCTAAAAGAACAAAAAGTAAGATAAAAAACCGCATAATGAAATAAAGCTTAACTAAAACAATATATCTTGATGCATACTTTCATACAGCGAAATAGTAAAAGACCAAATTTGAAGGGTGGAAAATTTATATCTGGATTGAACAAGAATTTATCAGGTCGGTACCCACAGTGTTAATCAAATCTTAGTTTAGGACAACAAAAGCTGGTTGGAGGATAACACAGTTTATCTACTCCTTCAGCGTTTGAATTAACCGATCGTGAATCGTGATTTGCAAGTCATTTCACATTTTCGCATATCAAATTTACCTGCTAAACATAAAATTAGCAGATGAAAACTCACTATTTTAAAAATGGACCAACAATTTTATTTCCATTGTTTTACGTTTTTTTATTATTGCAAAAATACGCAACAAGTGAAAATATAAAGGTACATGTACCTGAAAACTACAACCTCGTGTAAGGATGATATAATTGAACTTTTTATCACACGTAACATGCATGCTGGTGTTTAAAAGTGCTAACAATCATTGAATTTGTTTTGTTTTTAACTACTTTGATACTTTTTTAATCTGATTAAAAATAGTAGTCTGGATTGCTTCATTTGTTATGGCATTTTCGAAGGAAGTTCGGTGACAATGACTCAACTTACAAGTTTTTTATATCTGGGCTGATATTCCCAGCCGTGAGGATTGTGGAAACTTGTACCACATTTCTTCACCACTGCAAAACAGCAACCCCTTTGTGGTGTACTGGGGTGAAGGAATTTTGTTACTGAACTTTTATGTATTTATTTTGTAATTTTTATTGAAGTTTGTGGCAGCCAATTTATCGCACTAGTGCCTTTTTAGGCCTGATATATAGTATCTCTGTCATTTTATAGATAATTTTTCCTTGCAACTGTTTGACCAGTGACTCATTATCACACATTACAGTGCATGCAATCTTTGTGAATTTACATAGCTGGGAAAACAACATTTCACTTCATTAATGCAGTTCTGGAAGATTTAGTATGTTAAGCAGACGTTAATTTTTTTAACATAAACAACTATAGTTTACATCTGCATTAATTGCTACAAAAAAAGTATTTTCTCTTTCCTTTTCTGAACCGTTGGAACTAGCAACCTCAGTCTAACCTAACCTGGTTGACAAATATGCATAAAAGAAAGTAGCTAACTCTTTTTCACATAATAATATTCATTAAAATTTCACATAAAAATGTAGCAGATACAGCCACTGTTTAAAGCAGCTAAATGCAGCATTTCACAAGAAAACCATAAATTAATAGTGCATCGTGTTCAAAGTATAAAATCCCAAAGTTCATATTTGCACAGTTGTCTAAAAAGTGTGTGAATGGTGTGTATCACATACTGGTGGTATTTTGTAGTTCCTAAATAAAATTTCGAATTTGTGAAACAAAATGTCAGCTTACCAAATATAAAAATAATTTTAGTGCCATGAATGTCTTCAAAGCGTATCCCACCACCAACTTTAACATTAACATGTGGTTTTACAACCAAAGTGTTTCTCCGTCCATACAAACTTTCTCTTCTTACATCATTATTATTACTTTGTGCACAGCCCATAACAATTTACCAAGTATTTGTGGAATTAAAAGTTAGTTCAAATATTTCATCTGATGTGATACATTACATGTACTCTAAATAAAATAAATGAATTGCTTTAAAAATTAGGGTGACAAGCTGCACCTAAAAATCAATGCATAAATTTGAGGCGAACTGATAGTCTTGTATATATAAATAAAGTATATATATAAATAACAATGTTAAAATGGTTTAACAATTTATTTTGCAAAATCTTCTCAGTAAAGAGACGCCTAAATATTTCTTTTAACTGATATATGTAAAACATTTCAACTCACGTAATACAGAATGTGAAAAAAGTTCACTCAATTTTTAAAAAAATCAAAAAACAAACAAAGTTGTTGTCATGTTTACAATTTCTGAAAGCTCTTACAAATTTTATTGAAAATATGCCAATTGAGTAGCTTTGAATTTTAAATAATGAAAGAAATGTCCAAAAAAAGAATATATATAGTTATAGAAGTGTACATTACAAACCACATTAGGCCTAGCTTAATGTGGTCTACTTGTGATAAAGTGTCATGTTCTTAAGAGCTAAGGAGGAGTCAGGTGTGTCAGAATTCCTAAGATTAGAAATAATTATTGTCTAAACTCTTTCAACATAAGCAGCACAGGCACGAAACCACTTGTTAGTATCTATAACAGCCCAACATTGTGCTTTAGGCCATCATCGAAAATACATCATGTATGCATCCTGAACTATATGCTTGCAAAAATGAGTCAGTTGGTTGGCTGCATTTTTTGTCAGGACCATAAAACAACTTTTTCTTTACAATTTAGCACCACCTAATCTTTTTATTTGGATTTTTTCTCACTTACTAGCCCAGATTCTTAAAGTGGGTCCCATTCAAGAATAAACCAATATTTAAAAAATATAACAAATACCATATCATAGATCACTGTCATTGGTGTTGTAGGAACCACATATTATTTAAAAATTTGTTTTTAGCAAGCACAAAATTTTTAAAAACGAAAATTTTTAAGCATTTCATACTCAAATATAATACAAAGTTTGTCTGTTTTTTTGGCGTTATTTATATGACTGTATCTACATTGACTACATTGACTGCTCTCTCCAGTAATGAGGACACTACACTTTCTTTGCAGGACATTTGGTGGTTCAAATAATAAATAGCCAAAGATGATTACGATCATTGCCCGTCTAGGAGAGCTGTAGCTGTCGAAACGTAGCCTAGAATAAACTCGCTTGTTCACGACATGATAATATCTATATTATTCAATGACAATGACTGAACAGATAAGTGGTAATATTTTTAAAATTTTTACTGCAGTTGATTTGACTGCTCATTTTTTCATAAAAAAGGAAATGTGTGGCCTGCTCTACTAAGTTTATAATCGTGAAAATTTGCATGTTTTCATAAGTTTCAATGCTGAATTTAAATATGTTCGTGATTTTTGTTAAAAATAATTGGCTGATGTATTCCACAGGTCATAGGTCAAAATATATATAACAATATATTTATATTTTTTAACATTCTACATGCACAATCATTTTGGTAGCTCTTTTCAGTGATGCAGCACTATAAATACATAAATTCGACCTGCGCTTTTGTTAGACTAAAAAGACCCTGGGACAAGGTTGGTATTTCATTTCAAAAATTATCAACAGGCACATACTGTAATGATATGAAAAAATAAATTAAAAACAATTGCCATTTTATCAGATATTTTTTACACCTATGTGGTATATATATACTTGCAAAATCATTGTCCCCACCGCTCTTTCGATACACTACTAAAAAATAAAAATAGTGGCATTACCCTAATGGTATCAGTCATCAATAACGGAAATGACTGTGAACGTGTTAATCCTCCAAAGAACCAGAGGACTAAGTTTGTTAAGAGACTGAGATGTTGGGGCGGTTAAGTAGCGTAGTCAGGTGTTTACTTGCAGCTTATATATATATATATATATATATATTCATACATTCTAATCAAAAATATATATATAAAAAGATGCAGTCTCCTGACGAGTGTTAAAGATTGCAAAGAGTGTTAAAAATTCTATGTATTGCGTATTTTGTAATGGCACCGCATCACAAAACTGGGAATGGCTAAAAATTTTTGCAATATCATGTCATAATTTAGAACATTTTAAAATTTTGACCTGTGGCCCATGACCTGCGACCTTTGTGACCTGTGGAATACACCAGCTGGCATATTAGCTAACCCTCTGCCCTGATCCGAGAATAGGTAGTAGTGTTCTGCCCGGATTATAAAAGCTGCCTGGATTATGTACCACAACTTGCCCCGTTTATATACAGGGCAAAAAAAACATAATCGGGGCAACATAATCAGGATTGGCCGGCTTTTATGTACGACAGTTAAAAAATATATATATATCTTATAAAACGAACATAATCGGGGCAGGCTGGCTTATGTTCGACACTTTTTATATTATTTGGCACTTATATATGTACGACAGTTAAAAATATTATTTGGCAGTTATAGAACGAACATAATCAGGGCTGACCGGCTTTTATATCATTTGTCATCACTTCTGACAAACAAATAGAAGAGGGTGCCGATAAGCCACAAACGCCCGCATATATAAGGGTGAGTTCGGGCGACTTTTCGAATTAAATTGGCGGTTGTCGTCCGAAACCGCCCGTACTTTCCCGAACTCGCCCGGAACATTCCCGAAATGCAATTCCTTGTAACATACACCATGCGGACGATAGTTGGAAGAAGGCGCTTGAAGATAAAGGAGTTAATAAAGTTTATATATAAGTTATTTATCAAGTAAATCTATTATAAACTATCAAAAACAGTTCTTTTAAGAACTTCGCTACCACATAGTATTAATTTTTATAGTTTTTTGAATCATTAGTGTCTGTTTTTCTTTTCTTTTTCGGGCATTGTTCGGGTCTATGTGGGGTTTTTCGGGCAAATACTTGAATTTTTTTCAAAACGCTGAACTCGCCCGAAAACGCCCGCAATTTTTACGGCATATGCGGCTTATCGGCACCCTCTAGCCCTGGTGGCAAAGTTGTTATTGTTCTCAAATAAAACGAAATTTCGTGGAAACTAAATTTTGGGATTCGCAAGTTTAATAACTTTTCACCAAACTTAACTCCTGCAAAACGAATAATTTAGGTCATCCCTAGAATTCAATTCCCGCGAAAAATAAAAATGAGCCCACCCCATCCGTGAAATTTAGTTACTTTAAAGTATATATATATATATATATTATGTTGAAATGTACTCACAAGAGGAGTTTATACTGAAAAATTATGTCAAGACTTTTTTGCTATGCCTAGTTTTCAATGGTGTTTTATTTTGCATCGAAACATTTTTTTTCGCCATGCCTAGTCAATGTTTCATTCACAAAAGCTTGATATGAACTCATATTCTGCAAACCGATATTTTTTTGTTGCAAGCCCCTCAGCTTAAGTTTGATGGGGGTGACGGCCAGATTTTTATAGAAAGAGTGGTATATATATAGCTAAGACCAATTTTTTTATTTGGTTGGCATTTAAAAATGAAACCACTGCTGGTTAGTCAGGAATCAAAACTTAAATCATGGCCAGTGAAAAATGTAAGCAGAAATTTCAAAAATTAATGCATATAAAATTTAAAACTCTAAAAACAGCTTTGTGACCCCTTCTGGCTAACAAACACCACATAAGAATCACTACCAGCATTGCTTGCACGCGCCGTAGCTTGCACGCGCCATTTTTCTCATGCAATGGTTTCCATCCGTATTTTTGGCATTTTAATTTTTAGGTCATGCGCCATATCGTGCCTCTTTTGTTTTGATTTTTAAAGTGTTATACCTACGAAACGTCAATTTTGATTAATAGAAATTATTTTTCACTGATTTGTGGTTTGTTTACACGCTTCACAAGAGCGTATGTCCAGCGCCGAACGTCCCAGATTGTCAAAAGAGAAAAATCCCTGGGGATGAGGTTGTTGGAGTGCTTGAAATTTCTGTTGACTAGCGCACCCTTTAGCTACTATTTGACGTGTGGACAAGAACCCTGCCCCTTTCCTCCAAGCCTTTTTATATACTTCATAATAATATTAGACTGGGATTTACTCAAAAACTAAAAACATCTAAAGTAATCCTCTAGCCGACGTTCCTTAGAAAGGAGAATTTTATAGTCCCCAACTATGTGTAATTCAAACGAATAAAATATCGAAATTTAAAAAGTCTTACTTGTTTGATCACTATCAATGTATATGTCCTGCAGATCTTCAAACAAATCTTCTCAATTTCTACAGCTATATATAGAAGTATGAGAATATGATAATAATGTTTAGCAGATTTAGTATCAAATGAAAAAAAATTACGTGATTGCTGTGGCAAAATTACCCCAGATGCAGTTGTCGATGACAAGGAGTTATAACTATAGGTTTAGGATTTTTAATCAAAGAACGAAGATGTGTAGTGTCAAACAGAGAGGTGTTATTCGTTCTTTAAACAAATATTAAACTTTAAACAAATAATAAAACGTTTTCATGTTTAATGTAGACACCGAAATACACCAACTGTCGTGGCAGCAGGATCGAAATACGGAGATCTATTAACCGTAGCTCGTGATAATTAATTTTAAGATATCAAAATGGAATTAAATTTCCTTTACCACGTTGCAACAGACAAGCCAAATGTTTGATGCAATGAGAAAACATCAGTAACGGTCACAAAAAATAAAATGTAGAAAACTTACCTGAACGGTCATATCATATGGTCATAAGCAATGAAGGTTAAAATATATAAATATTTGCAAACATTTTTTCTAAAAGAAGTCAAAATATTACTAAAATTTTTTGTAAGAGCAAATGGTTTTTATTTACAAAAATAAACTGCTTTTTCTATGCATACATTGTGTTTTTAATTGTAAGTTTTTAACCGCGCACACATCTTTCGTTGTATTCTCTTGTGAACTTAACAAAGAGTTTATGCAGTTGCATTCATTACGCCGAAGGAGACACCGCGCTAGCATAAGAAAGCAACCAAGAATGCATAAATATTGTTAAATCGAGTTGTTTGAAGAAGAGAAGTTTGAAAAACAACAACAACAACAACAACAACAACAACAACAACAACAACAACAACAACATACAATAATATAAAATATAATAATAATAGTACAGAACGTGCAAAAGAATATTTTGGGTGATCCTACAAAAGGCGACAAAATACTGGAAATTCACTTTTTCAATGTTTGTTTAACATCGCAAAAACATTTTCTTTCTTCTTTCTTCCCGACATTATTTACAGATGAGATACGAACGAGAATATGAATAACCTATAAAAAAAATCTCCCTTTATCAAAACAACTGCTTAGTTTATCAATATCTTTCCATTGTTAAGAACTTTTCTGTTCCCCTGCACAGTTGTTCCTAAAAAAAAAAAAAAAAAATCTCTGAACATTGAATACACCACAATATTGGAAGATCTGGATATATATATTTTTGAGTTAAGGGGGTGGCGGATGGGGGAGTTATTTGGAGATTTTCTTTCATGTGCTGAAATCTACCGTTAAATAATTTTTTTCCAGTTATCTTATCGAACAAAACTTTGTCGGGGGAAAATAATAAAATTATCCGACTAGAATTTTGGCCCAAAAAGTTTTCACGGAAAAAAGTTTTCTGGAATGGTATAAACTGTTTATCTAAATTTTCATTTCTTTATTTCTTGCAAACGACAGCTATTGCGACGTCAAGATGGACGATACTTTCTTCAACCCCTCTCCTCATGTTTCATCGCTTTGGTTTATTATTTGTTTTCGCAACATTAAAATAAAGAAAAAGTGAGAAACACAATGTTTGTCTTATAATTTATGTCTACAAAAAATGAGATTGGACCTGCAACCTTCTGTTAACAACCTAAACACTATGACTTCTTAACCATTTTCTAAGAGTGCATTACTTAGTCTATTTCGTTGGGTTTTAATACGCTTTTTGATACACTATGGTAGCACGCCATTTGGTGAAAAAGTGAAGTTCAAATGAACATAGCGCTCCTTTAAAAAACAAAAAAAGTTCACGGTTTTATTTATTTCCACCTTGTTGTTCGGATAAACGCCCCACCATTTTGCTACAAGCATTTAAGGTTACGGGCGTTTCTACGCTACGGGTGTTTTACGCTACGGGTGTTTTACGCTACGGATGTTTTACGCTACGGGTGTTTTACGCTACGGGTGTTTTACGCTAATAATAATAATAAAGAGAATAGTTATGTTGTAAATAACGAAGACGAAAGTAAAGAAGATAAATCGGTAATTCCATGGAAACCTGGTACAACACTCGTTGTCGGTGATTCTATGTTGTACGGACTTGATGAACAAAGAATGTCAGCACGTCGTAACGTTAAAGTTCGTTCATTCCCTTGAGCGAGGGTAGAAGATATGTTTCATTATGTAAAACCTCTGTTACAAAAGAAACCGGATAAAATAATTCTACATGTTGGAACCAATAATACTATTAATGAAACCTCGCGACTGATTTTGGACAAACTATTGAGTTTGAAGACTTTTATTAACACCAAACTTCCTAGATGTAAAGTGATTTTTTCGTCCGTGATTAAAAGAACTGATAATGCTAAAGCCGCAGTAACGGTAAGCCATTTGAATAGGCATTTAAAAGAACTGTCTCTGAATGTTATTGATAATGACAATATTTCATCTGAATGTCTTGGGAAAAAAGGGTTACATTTGAGTGGGTTGGGGGCAGGGAAATTAGCTGTAAATTTTATTAGAAAAATGAAATCTCGAGATTGATGTCAGGAAAATTCTGCAAAAGACAATGTTGAACTACCAGTAAACTGCAGTGTAGAAAATATCTTGGGTGAAAACAATTACGAGAATACGAAAAAGGTTCTTGACAATTTGAGATCACAAAACATAAATAGACTAATTTTTGGGCATGTTAATATCAATTCACTACGAAATAAGTTTGATCCTCTTATTGATCAAGTTAATAGAAACCTTGATCTCTTTTTAATTTCAGAGACAAAATTAAATGAATCATTTCCTACTAATCAGTTTTTGATTCAAGGCTATAATGCATACCGTTTCGACAGAAATGGCAATGGGGGAGGAATGATTCTCTATGTACAAAATGATATTCCCTCAAAACTTTTAAAACCCAAATGTGAATGTAGTGAGTTTGAAATTTTTATATTGAACTAAATTTAAGAAGCAAAAAATGGTTAGTTGTGTGTTTATATAACCCAAAAACTAATCTTATTGCTCAAAACTTAAACCACATAAGTAAAAACATTGATTCGTTTTCCTGCAAATATGAGAACTATGTAATACTGGGTGATTTTAACGCTGAAATTAGCAACCTACATGTAAATGAATTTTTAACAACATATAAACTTAACTCTTTAATAAAAGAGCCTACATGCTTCAAAAGCATAGATAACCCTACAAACATAGATCTCATCTTGACAAACCACCCAAGATCTTTTTGTCACTCCAGGGCTATTGAAACAGGCTTGTCTGATTTTCATAAATTGACAATGACTGTTTTAAAGGCCAACTTTGCTAAACGAAAACCAAAAATTATAAATTATAGAGCATATCGGAATTTTAATAATGTAAATTTCCGCCATGATATAATGGATGCTCTAAATGATGACAACAATCTCGATGATTTTAAAAATTTTGAAAATTTCAAAAACAATGTTTTAAGGACCTTAGATAATCATGCTCCTCGAAAGAAAAGACATGTACGTCATAACCAGGCACCTTTTATGAGTAAAGAAATAAACAAGGCAGTTATGAATAGATCAAGACTTTTAAATAAGCATAGGAAGGATAAAACTCCAGAGAGTAAATTAGCATACAATAAACAAAGGAATTTTTGTGTTTCACTAATAAGAAAAAGTAAAGACAAATTTTTCAACAACCTTAATGTTAAAAATATAACTGACAATAGGTTATTCTGGAAAACAGTAAAACCATGTTTCTCTAACAAGACAGTTACAAGTGAAAATATTACCTTAGTTGAAAATGGGACTACAATATCTGATGATAAAGATATTACTGAAATATTCAACAATTATTTTGGCAGTGTTGTTGAAAATTTAGGCATAAAGTCATCAAATATACAACCTTCAAGTAATGAAAACAGACCCGAAGATCAAATAAATTCGATAATATATAAATATAAATCTCATCCTAGTGTAGAAAAGATAAGAAAAAGCGCAAAAAGCAGCACAAAATTTTCTTTTAAACAAATTGCATTTGAAAATGTTGAAAAATACATTCGAAAACTTGATCCAAAAAGGCGCAGCAGAAAGATGATATTCCTACTAACATCATCAAAGAAAACAGTGATATTTTTAGCCAATTCATTACGGAAAATTTTACTCAATCGTTAAAAAGTTCTGAATTTCCAACATCTTTGAAAAACGCCGATATTACTCCTACACACAAGAAAGGACTGCGCACTGAAAAGGAGAACTATAGACCTGTAAGCATCCTATCGAACATCTCAAAAATCTATGAAAGATGCATGTATGACCAAATATACACTTTCTTCGAGCCATTATTTTCGAAACTTCAATTTGGTTTTCGCAAGGGGCACAGTTCACAACAATGCCTCATAAGTATGATTGAAAAATGGAAAAACAGTCTTGACAAAGGTGGCACATTTGGAGCGCTTTTAACTGATTTGTCTGAGGCATTTGACTGCATACCACACGAGCTCTTACTAGCAAAACTTCATGCATATGGCTTTGATATGAACTCTTTGCTGTTTATAAAATCGTACCTAATTGACAGGAAACAGCGAGTACGTATAAATAACAATTATAGTGCATGGACAAAAATAAAATACGGCGTACCGCAAGGATCAATTTTGGGTCCTTTGCTTTTCAATATATTTTTATGCGATCTTTTCCTTTTTGTCCCATATATGGACATTGTCAACTATGCTGATGATACAACCCCATTTTCAATAGGAAAGAATATCAACGAAGTTATTGAAAAGATTGAATATGCAGCAATTATAATATTTACTTGGTTTGAAAATAACGGTATGAAAGCCAACCCAGAAAAATCATATTTTTTTACTAACAAAACTGATGTACGATTAAAAGTTTGTGATGAACTTCTAAACAATTCTCAAACTGAGAAACTGCTTGGTATAACTATAGACAACAAACTTTCTTTCGAGGAACATGTTAATCAGCTCTGTAACAAGGCAGGCCAGAAAGTTAGTGCGCTTGCAAGGTTATCTTCCTTAATGACATTAGACCAGCGAAAGCTGATTATTAATGCTTTTGTCACTAGCCATTTTTCGTACTGTCCATTAGTATGGATGTTTCACAGTTGTAAATTAAACAATAGGATAAACCATATACATGAAAGAGCACTAAGAATTATCTATCAAGACTATCAATCCTCATTTGAAGAGCTTTTATCGAAAAATGGGAGCGTTACAATTCACCAAACGAACTTACGCATCCTTGTTACTGAGCTGTATAAAGCTAAAACAAAAACAGGTCCAGAAATGTTGAATGAACTTTTTATCTTTCCTGAACCAGTGTATAATTTGAGGAAGGACAAACTCAAGAGTAACAAAATATTTTCAGTGAGATATGGGATCGAAACACTGTCTAATGTTGGGTTAAAGCTTTGGAACTCTTTGCCTAACGAGTATCGGAACGCTGGTACTTTAATTGAGTTTCGAAGCAAAATAAGAAACTGGATTCCAAACCATTGTCCTTGCAGAATATGCAAAACTTTTATACCTGAATTAGGTTTTCTTTAGTTTCCCCGTTGTCTTCCTTTGTCTATCCTTTGACATATTATTTAAAATACTTAAAAAAATTGTATATACGGTATTCTTTATAGATTTTTTATATTTAGTTATTTATTGTTTTTAATGTTTTTAAAGTTGACTTTAATTAGCCTCAGAGCTACATTTTCTTGTAAACTTGTCAACTATAAATAAATTAATCATATCATATCATATATACGCTATGGGTGTTTTACGCTACGGATGTTTATACGCTACGGATGTTTATACGCTACGGATGTTTATACGCTACGGATGTTTATACGCTACGGATGTTTATACGCTACGGATGTTTTACGCTACGGATGTTTTACGCTACGGATGTTTATACGCTACGGGTGTTTTTACGCTACGGGTGTTTTACGCTACGGGTGTTTTACGCTACGGATGTTTTACGCTACGGGTGTTTTACGCTATGGGTGTTTTACGCTACGGATGTTTATACGCTACGGATGTTTATACGCTACGGATGTTTTACGCTACGGATGTTTTACGCTACTGATGTTGATACGCTACGGGTGTTGATACGCTACGGGTGTTTTACGCTACGGGTGTTTTACGCTACGGGTGTTTTACGCTACGGATGTTTTACGCTACGGATGTTCTACACTACCGGTGTTTTCAAGCTACGGGTGTTTTCAAGCTACGGGCGTATTTGTGCCACGGTACTTACACCCGGAAAATCTCATGGAAATGCTTATGTAAACAGAGAGTGGTGAAATTTTATACTTGCTGTCCTATAAGAAACAAAAGATATAAGTCAAACCCTGCGCGTAAAAATAGAATGAAACTGAGGGTTGCGACGATGTCATGTATCGAAATAATATAATAAATATCTGATAATTTTTATGTGCATTCGAGTAAACAGAAATTTTCGGATGTAGGTTATTCCAGCTTGCACACAATAATGTAATATTTCTTTAATTAAATCACGTTCACACTTTTCCTGTGTGATATAAAAAAAAGATTATGTCGTGTATCATTACAATAGTTGTCCTGCTGTGAAAGTGCATGCAGGATGCTACGTAGCTGCAAAAATAGCTATAATGCACAATATGTCCAACATCAGTGCGCCCTCTCAGAAGAGGAGGCAATCCTTATTTGACATTGTCTGCTGAATACTTTGACTGTCATTAGCGGGCAACTACGGCTTCCGGCAACAGGCTGCAAAGTATTAATTATAACGTCTGTTAAAAATCAACAAATTTTCTGGCTTACGCAAAAATCTACGTACAGATTTGCTTGTTAAGAAGATCCTTAAAAGTAGGCCCTTTTTTCAAAATCTTTTCCGTGACTGATGTCATAAACACTCATTTTTCCAATTTTAAAAAAATCGATTCCAATTTGTATAGTATCCTTACGATCATCAGAAACTTAATAGTTCTACAAATTCTCTGCACTCAAGCAAAATCTGTCTCTGTTTTTTTAAATAGACAACTTTCAAAAACATTCGCTGTTATGTGTCGGTAATGTTTCGCTGTTATTAGGGACTTTAAAGTAAGGAATTGAAACGTATTCTGTGTATTTACAACGGAAACATAAAAAATAACTTCTTACGCGTTTTTTCACAATTATGTTAAGTGTACTGAGCATGCGTACTAGATATGTTTATAAATTATCAATTCTTGTTATTGGCGTTATATCAAATTGAACCGATGTTTTTCTTGGTGATAAACTTGTATTTGTCGTGTTACTTTCGTTCGTTGTCGTTCGTTTTCGTAGCCTCAGTCTTTGGAAACTGCTCCGAAAGGATTCGAGTAAACTGTACTTCTCACAACATAACATTTTTAAGAATCCCCTCTTCATTTCGTCATTTAATGTCCCATAAATGACTGGATTGAGTGCACTATTAAGCAACATAAGGAAATTTGACGTGATAAAAATTAAAAGGCCGTACGATTTTGTACCGAGATTTCCATATGTTGTAGCGAAGAATACCGAGTGTTGTGGAAGGACACATATCGCATAAGCGACAACGAGCACAATAGACATTTTTAATCTTCTGCTTTGTTGCTTCTTTCGTTTCGTTATCCGACGACTGGAAGCAAAATTACGGTCTTCGTTGTTGTTATTCAAACATACAAGTTCGTTTGGGGTTTGGGTTTTTTGCAATTGGACTAAAATGATAGCATAAGACGCTGCAATGAAAATGAGAGGTAAAACGAACTGCAGCACAAACACTGATATCCAATATATATTTTCATAGCTAGGATTTGGCCAATACTCGGTGCAAATCATCATTGTGTAATGGTCTTTGGCATCTGCGACGGCTGTTAATGGTACAGTTATAATAACCGAAAACGACCATATTAGGATAATCCAATATTTAATAAAAGTCGTTGCACGTTTATGAGCGACAATAGGATTCATAACCGCAACGTATCGATCCCGAGTTATAGCGACCAACGTACCGATGGAAGCATTTACTGAGCATGAATTCACTGAATACGAAACTCGACATAATGCTTTTCCGAAATGCCATTCCAACTCTGTATGGATTGTGTACATCTGCATTGGAAGATAAATCAATAAAACAATTAAGTCGGATGCAGCTAAATTTAAAGTCAATAGATGTATACTACGTTTTTGTTTACGTTTTCGTATGATATGGACCACTAGTATGTTGCCGACTGTGCCGACAAAAAAGGTAAATGTCAACGCGATGAAGATAAGTACTTTAAACCATTCTGCGATGTGTGGTGCTGATAATGGTGGTGGCATAGTGCTAACTTCAGTGGCGGTGCCATTGTGCATGTTGAGATGATGGCGTTTATATATCTACCTAAATAAAAAAAATAAAAATTTGTAGTCGCAAAAAAATCTTTAAACTTTTAAGGAAGAACAAGAACAACAAAAACAACAAGAAAACGAAAAAAAGAAAAAGAGAAAAGAGAAGAATTTGAAGAAGAAGAATTTGAAGAAGAAGAAGAAGAAGAATTTGAAGAAGAAGAAGAAGAAGAAGAAGAAGAAGAAGAAGAAGAAGAAGAAGAAGAAGAAGAAGAAGAAGAAGAAGAAGAAGAAGAAGAAGAAGAAGAAGAAGAAGAAGAAGAAGAAGAAGAAGAAGAAGAAGAAGAAGAAGAAGAAGAAGAAGAAGAAGAAGAAGAAGAAGAAGAAGAAGAAGAAGAAGAAGAAGAAGAAGAAGAATATAAATTCCCGTACATATATATTTTTGTTTCTATTTATTTATTAAAACTATCTTTTCTTTCTTTGCAGAGCGAAACAACTGTTTCTCTTTACTTGATTTCTATTTTGCATTTACAAAATGCGTCAACACCAGCTTCCAACTTGTTCCAACCTTTCGAAATTCACTTCTCGTTTACCCGCTAAACTTTCGTCGGAAGGAATTGTAATACAGTTATAAATATGGCGAGAATGTGTTACCACGAAACAGACTTTTTAGAAAAAATACAAAAAATAATTAAGAATGAGTCACCTGTTTTAAACGACTTGGAACAAGCTACCTACTCCACTCGAATAATTCTTTCAAATAGAGAGGAGTAATTAATATCCCACAATGCTATGCAATGCTTTTCAAAAAACGTATGCTTAAGATTCAACGCCTTCTTCCTTGATATTCACAACCTATTAAACACAACGAATTAAGGTTTCAAAAACCTTGACACCTACCGGTATAAATATTGTTCTCTAGGTACGAATGTTTGTATTTTGCTTCAAAAAACTAACACGTTACAGTGTTCGTATATATTTTATTACAGTAAATTTGATAAAAGTGAAAACTGAATTTTATAAACTGCTCAGCCATGCCATGCGATATGGGGATTGTGATAAGTTGGGGAATTATTCATAGCAACCGGTTGTTATGCATAATAACAATGGCCTAACACAAACACAAAATATTCCCGGGGTATAATTATTATACATAATACCCCGGGAATCAATTTATTATATTCCCAGTACCATATAAATAATACAAATATTACAGATAGATATGATATAAGTATATAATAGTATAAATATTACAGATAAATATTGTAAAATAAATATAGTTATGTAATTACTACGTTTTGCTTTGCCTTCGACAGAAAAAAATTCTTCTTCTTTTTCTTCTTCATTGTATAGAATGTTTAAACCTAATTTCGAAATTTCTCCAAATTCTTGTGGAGTCCGTTTAACAGAACATATAAACAACTGCGTGACTTTTTCTCCGTTTATAAAGATATCGTGCTGAGTTCTCGTATAAATTATTAACTAGTGATATGAACATAGCTTAGAATTTATTTCGTAACATAACATGCGAAATAAAGCCAACTCTTTTAATTTACTGAGATTGGTATAGTGATGCCCTACCGTCTAATTTAGTGCGACCAAAAATATAAGTTTTGGACGCACTAAATTAGACGGTAGACTAGTTTAGGACTTTAAGATCTATAAAGATTTTTCTCTAACTGTGCAAGTTCACAATTAAATTGCAAGTAACATTTGAGTCTGCAGAATACACAACTTAAGCAATATTAAGCCTCAGACAAAATTTTGTGATCTAAAAAAAACATCAATCACCGTGTAATAATGTCAGCAGGTGTCACATTAAAATATCTGACTAATTTAACCTGAGTCTCTGAAATGGCTAATGCAAAAAATATTTTTTGAAAAAATTAGCAAATTATAGATATTGGTTGAAGAAATGGTGAAAACAAATGTTTGTTTGTATCAGTAAACATCATTTATACCAGGTGCTAATATCAGACTCTATTCAACAAAGCTTTGAATAAATAATATATCACAAATTTACCCTTGCTTTCGTTAATACCATGACATCCAAGATCTTTTTACGTGCATTTTTTCCACACACACACACACCACAGCTACCATCGAGTGGAAAAGGTTTTCTTTTTATTCTGATATACTTCGTTCGTTATAATATATCAATGTTCTGATTATCTTTCTTCTCATTTTCTGTCGAAACACATCTAGAAAGTTTCGTTAAATGAAAAGCATTTTGCAATATTGCACGATCAATCGTCAATTTAAAAAGGCATCAGTTATGTTGTTAAATTTTTGACTTTTCAAACACGTTTCTTTATACATACGATGGCAGCAACCTCGTTCTCAACGTGTGTCGTTACAAAACATGCTTACTAGTATGGCTTTAAAAATTGAAGAAAGCACTGTTGAAGTAATTCATAACACCAACATCACTTCAACCTCGTTTCCAAAGCAGTTTGCATTTTTGATAAGTTTGGAAGCTTTCCGCTTCGTAATAACGGTTCAGGGGCCAGGAGACACTGGAGACAAGGATGACATCAATTATCCTGAAATTCTTTGAAATGGACAGTTGCCTAGCTACGCGATTGCATGATGCACATGGTTGCTGTAGCTTAAATAGAACTAAGAAATACGATCTTCTTCGCAGTCCCTTATTAATAACATGACCAATAGGAACTGAACATGATATCCTGGATAACTAACCGTTAATAATTAGCAGCGTTGAGAATTCACTTAAATATCCTGTTGCGTGTTCTGCATAATTCACTTAAATATCCTGTTGCGTGTTCTGCAGAATTCACTTAAATATCCTGTTGCGTGTTCTGCAGAATTCACTTAATTATCCTGTTGCGTGTTCTGCAGAATTCAGCAAATTTAATGAATTATGTGCATCAATCTATCTAAGATGCATCAATCTATCTAAGATGCATCAATCTATCTAAGATACATCAATATATCTAAGATGCATCAGTCTATCTAAGATGCATCAGTCTATGTAAGATGCATCAGTCTATCTAATATGCATCAGTCTATTTCAGATGCATCAGTCTATCTAATATTCATCAGTCTATCTAAGATGCATCAATCTATCTAATATGCATCAGTCTATCTAATATGCATCAGTCTATCTAAGATGCATCAGTCTATCTAAGATGCATCAGTCTATCTAAGATGCATCAGTCTATTTCAGATGCATCAGTCTATCTAAGATGCATCAGTCTATCTAAGATGCATCAGTCTATCTTATATGCATCAGTCTATCTAATATGCAGCAGTCTATCTAAGATGCATCAGTCTATCTAAGATGCATCAGTCTATCTAATATGCAGTAGTCTATCTAAGATGCATCAGTCTATCTAAGATGCAGTAGTCTATCTAAGATGCATCAATCTATCTAAGATGCATCAGTCTATCTAAGATGCATCAGTCTATCTAAGATGCATCAGTCTATCTAAGATGCATCAGTCTATCTAAGATGCATCAGTCTATCTAAGATGCATTAGTCTATCTAAGATGCATCAGTCTATCTAAGATGCATCAGTCTATCTAAGATGCATCAGTCTATCTTATATGCATCAGTCTATCTAAGATGCATCAGTCTATCTTATATGCATCAGTCTATCTAAGATGCATCAATCTATCTAAGATGCACCAGTCTATCTAAGATGCATCAGTCTATCTAAGATGCATCAGTCTATCTACGATATGCATCAGTCTATCTAAGATGTATCAATCTATCTAAGATGAATCAATCTATCTAAGATGCATCAGTCTATCTAAGACACATCAATCTGTCAGTTTATATAATGCACCTAACTGCGTATACATAAAAAGCACAGTTTTAATTGATACTAAAAACTAACCACAAACGAAGGTAAAAGCACTCTCAAATCATTTTTCATCCTGTCACACGCAGCCTCAAAACCTTTTTTTTTAATCCGACTAGTTTTTTTATCAAGGCAGCATCATTATTTAATCTAGCGCACGAAACGAGCAATATTTTTTTTGCGCATGCAATGCAATCTGTCGCTTTGCATACGCCTAAAAAACATGCTTATGTACCCTAAAAGGTTAGTTGATGTACTAAAGAGCAACCTTTTGGGTGTGAGAAGATATTTCTTACCACTTAGAAATCGTAGCCTTAATTTTGATTCCCTCGAAGAAAACATAGTTAACTAGGCTAAAGGCAAAAACGCAAAAACAAATAAAGAAATATAACACAAAAACAATGCCCGAGACATTTGTTTTCTGTTCACTTACAAATATCACGTCATTGAATGTTTCTCTACATATGTTTTACTTTTAAATTCGCCATGAATAAATTTTATGCGAAATAAACTAACACTTCTTCCTATTTAATCAATTCCATTTTATTAACATTTTTATTCATCATTTAATCTTGTAAGCTTGGTTATAAAAAGACAAACTCTCTAAATTAAGTTTTGTTTTTGTAAATTAAAAAAGAAAACAAAATAAAAACCATCGTGTTTATTTATTCGCAACATTATGGGAATTAATATTTTTCATTGGGTAATATGAACAATCACATGATCCTGAACCAATTAAACCGTTCCTTTCTTACTTTCGCGCAAAAATTAAAAAGGAAAACATTCTTCTACATAAGTAGGTTAGCAGCGTAATGAAAGTTATTCCTATGTTTCAAAATTAATAAGTTTTGTTTTGTTTATAAGAAAAAATAAGCAACGATTAATAAACAGGAAAAAATATTTGGGAATCAAAGTGAATTCGTCTATCCTATCATGCTATTACTAGCTATAGTTTTATCTACAACTCGAGACATATTTTGACACATTTATAGAGCAGAATTTTTCTAAAATGTATATCCTGTATAAATATTGATGATAATTATCAGTAAATAAATAAATGGAACCTTTTTTCAAATAAAGCTCATTTATTATCTCTACCCCGGTTTCAATGGTGATGAGTGTAATTTTTTTGGTTTTTGCAGCGACCTCAACAACATTAAAGCTGGGGAAAGGGGAGGAATTAGGAAAGTTCCAATATTTAATGTCCGGGATAGTTTTTGCATAAACTTTGATACTTTACACATATGCGTAAGAAAGCTTCGGGATGTTTAATCTTCACCACCCTGAAAACTAATTTCCATTCATCGAATTTGCTTCAAAGTTCGATTCTTTGAGATAGGTTTTGTGGTCTAAGCATGGGTATTGCAAATTTTTCGAATAGCTGAAAATTGTTGCCGATTGCAAACAAAAATGGAGACCGTTACAAACTTGTAGATTGCGCGCTGGCTAGCTTGCTTGGCCAATCAGATCAAATTCCAAAAAATTCGATCGCAAAAACTCGATCGCCGGAGAAAATTCGACGAATGGAAATTAGGCTTAACTGCTGAAAAATAAATATCGACAATATATGATGACAATATATGATGTTTTCTTTCCCACCGAACGCCAATTATTTTTTGAAGCGCTTTATCTTGAATAAGAACCAATTTTATGAGGCTAAGATCGCCAAATTTTTAGGAGAAAATCAAAAATCCTCCCGAGACATATCCATCTTATCTACCAAATTTTAATATTAAGAAAAATTCTTCTCATTTACCTATTTACTCACACACTGACAATCTTAGACGAGAGCATACATGATATCAGAGAAGAGAACACACACAGACAAGCCAACTTGCTGTCAAATTAAAAAGCATTTGATATTTGAAAGTTCTTACCTGGTAACTTCCCACTTCCTTGTTACTCCCTACTTCACTTCATGTTTCCTATACTATAATTTATTTTTGATCTTATACACGTGATACTACAAAAATGTCTTAACATTATTAGAAATTAATGATGTTCCTAATGAATATATAAACAAAACTGCACAATAACAAAACTAATCTAACAGACCGATATAGATAGATAAATAGACACATAGAGATATTTGATTTAACCGCAGTCAAAACTTGTTCCTTGTACGCCTTCTCTTAACCTCACCAATTGCGCTCAACGAACCGTCTCAAAATATGTTCAAACAAGACAGCTATTTTTAAAGTTCCTTCCGTCAAGTAATTGTGCATGCTATATTTTTATACTAAATACACGCATTTTGAACTTGATGAAGTTCACTTGTCGCTGTTCAGAGGAGACTTAGCTCTCAAGATCTTTTGGCATTTGGTTTCATTCAAACTTTTGAAATCTATTAATGTTGGCTAATGTCAGCATGACCGTTTTCCCAAAGTTCCAGAACCATGGTGGATCCCAACGTGGATTGTTTTGTTGTGGAATAACAAAAATTGTGACTATTAAGATTCAAACAGACCCCACCTGGTTTACACTTAGGCAAAAGTGATGATATTGCATCCCGCCGGCTACGGAGTATTGACCATTTTATGCTTTTGTCCATATATTAGAAAAATGAAGGAAAAATGCCGTTGACATTTTTTATCCCCTTTATTGAAAATAGAGACACTAGAGTCGTTCTGTACCAAAAAAACTTTTTGTTTTACCTTTTTACCAACGATTCCTGTTATTGTCTGTCGTTTTATGTGAGTCCAATTATTTAAAAATTTTGTACAAATTTTCGGTGGCTTCGATTGCTTTGTTTTGATTGCATTTGTGGTTTTTCTTTTTTTTATTTAGTTAATCACGTCTTTAAACTGTTGAATTGTGACAGATTACGTCGCTATAGGAATCGTAAAAAAAAGCAAGTCCCCGGTTTTGATGCGATATACGTATCATGTGATTCAAAGTTTTATTTTATAACAAAGTCTTTTCGAAGATTGTTTAACCACAGAAAGATCTCTAAGCAACCACGTACGCGGGTTGTATTGGTTTTTTCACCTTGAGGCAGGCGGAGAAGAAACTTGTTATGTCTTTTTATCAATCAACGTCTTTGTGTTACACAACAAACCGCTCAAAATTAAAAATATCTCACAGGGCGCCTATATAACGTTGCCATTACCAGATCATGTATTTCGCACAATCTCTTTCCCAGAGCTTTTTTCCGCTTTCTGAAGCTCTGAGGATGAGATTGTGCATATCGGAAATTACATTTCGGGAATTTAAAACAAAGAATAAGCCTGTTCTGCCCAATTTTGGAACGCGCCCCGTCTTAAGACTGGCCAGGCCAATCTTCCGACAGTGACAAATGGGTGGCCAGTCTTAAGACTGGACTGCCCAATCTATGGACATACATGCCCAATCTTAGAACAATTGTGGAAGACAAACAGAACAATAAAATTTTTAGACCCTACCTCTTAAAAGGAACTTTAACTTTTCTTGGAAAATCAAAAGACCAAAAATTTATATATACCATGTATTACACATGTGTTTAAAAAAATTGAAACTATTCAACCATATTAGCTAGCTGGCTTACGCTCGCTAGCTGGCTAAACATCTCATCCAATGAAATTAACAGCTAGCTAACTAATAATATGGTTGAATACGATTTTTCTGATTCTTCATAAATATAAACATTTTATTTTTAAAATTTAGCCTCTACAAGCTGTATATAAATGCTAAATGTATAACACGTGCTCTACAGCTACCTATAGCCAGCTACGATTTTTACTCTACTGTGTCCAAAAACTGGCTGGGTCAATTCAACAGTACCCAAAATATGATGTTTTAATGTGCCTGAGAATGTTTGTTGGGCGAAAACAACAGAGCTCGTGTGGCACATCCCTTCTTTAAAATCTAAAAGGCGTCCAAAGATTGGCCTAAACATGGTCTTTTGCCCATTCTTGTGACGCCCTGCCCAGTCTTAAGACTGGGCAATTTTATGTCCAAAGATTGGGCAGCGTCCTAAGATTGGGCAGAACAAGCCTTTTAATGCTATTTAGCGAATGCGTTTAGTCAGTGGTTGCTTTCAATTTACTCGGAGGGTTTGACTTCACCTGTGCACCACTGAAACAATAATTATTAACATGAATAATAACAACAACAATAATAACAAAAACAACAAAAATAATAACAAAAATAACCACAATAACAACAACAACAACAACAATAATAACAGTAACAAGTAACATTACCTTTTAATAAAGCTAAAGCAAGTAACATCAACCAAAAAAAGGAGATACATTTTTTATTTGCACCAAAAAAAAAACGAAAGCAGTTTAGCTACGGTCTCTATTTTGTTTCCATTTAAATTATAAAGGAAAGATCAATTTAGAAGATAATTGTCAAGAATACTTATGGATATTTTGATGATGCGCGGGACCTGGTATTTAAGATTATTTTAAAAAAATTAACCTCCATTACGGTTAATTGATTAATTCGACCCGACGCAGCCGAACATTTTTAAGGATAACTTTGACAACCTCAACAAAACTCATGTTTCACTTGATCAGATTTTCGAGCTCTACACAATAGATAAAACGGGTCATAAACCTACTAAGATAGAGAAATGTCAGAATGTTTTTCCGACATGAAAATATAATTGGAGAAATATTCAAAAATCTGTTTCAACAAATACAGGTATAAGCCTTTTTACTGTTTTGTTTTACTATTGCTGATTCTGAAAATAGAGAGAACGCAAGAAGTAGAGATAATATTATTTTTTTAGGCTTTTATTACGTGATAAATAAATGAATGCTCGAAGGTAAAAAATAATAAAAAAGAAAATTTAAAATAAGCTGTGTTGTGTGAATTGCTAACTTGCTAGCAAAATTGGAGAACTGAAAATACTGAGCCACTGATAAGATGAAACATCTAAACATGAAATACTTGGCAGTCACTTGTTTTACGCAAGATTCACATTTTCTCAAGTGCACTTAAAAATCAGATAAACGTTCAGACCATACCCTCCGTCTTCTTAACACCAATATAACACCAATATAATACTAATTGACATGAGCATGGCTCCAACCTTGCGTTGTTAACGCAAGGTTGGAGCCATTTTCATGAATGTTAAAAGCAACCACAACTCACTAAATTGCGTAGAATTAAAATTTATGACATTAATATTCGCAATCGCATCAATATCTCTTAGTTATGTAAAGTCCTCGATGAAAACTTTGGCGCACCAATGTAACACAACAAAGCAACGAATATAAATATTAGTAGTACTAAGAATTGTGCAGGAATACATTATATATATGGCAAAAACCATGTCAGATGTTTTAGCTCTGAGGAAAAAGACGTTGCTGCTACTTGCTTAAGCTGCAAAAGTTTTGTATAAAAATAATTAGCACGATCTAACTGCAATGTCTCATTTGTGAAGTTAGTAGCAAACCCCGCCGATGAATTTATGCGAGCATTAACGCGCCAGCCTGCAGAAAAAGGTAAAGAATTATTGACAGCATTTTCTTTGTGCTGAGTGTAAAAATCCAAAATGTCGTTCCTTTATAAAAGAAGCATGCAAAATTTTCTGTCATTACAAAAGCAAGAGAAAAAAACATATTTTTTAAAACAGGGTAAAGTAAATAAACAGAATACAACTCTCCGATTCTACAAACAGAGTTACACAATCTTCCGTTGTATCTTTCCTTCCTGCGGTGTCGGTTTAAATATATAAGAATGTTATTTCTAGTATCACATATAATAATTAAAACTTGGTTTTTACCAGTGTTGGAAGATACTTCGTGACTGCACTGTCATAATTCCAACGTTGATAAAAGTGAATGAGACGAAATAATTGTTCATGATATAGTGTTTGAATTATCCTTTAAAATACTTATAGCTGGTTTTTTTAATCTTAATCCTTTGAATACTTTTATCATTAAAGGGGCTACGAACCGGTTAAAATGCTCACATTCCGTATATCCCGCGCACATATTAAAAATCCGGCAAACGCGTTTTGCGCAATGAACAGACCAGCGCACTTTGCTCGCTGGTTCAATATTTTTTTTCGAAAAGTATATTACAATGAAATATTTCAGCGAGACTCATTCTGGATAAAAACATGACCAAGGCTGGAGAAGATAATATATGTTCGAGTCTATAAATTACATACATGCCGGAAAAATAGCCGGTTTTGTTTTTCGCCGCCATCAGCTCGACTTTCGTGTAAGTCACTAAAGTCGAAAACCAACAGCCGTTCCCTAGCCCCTTTAAAAGACCAACTAATTAATTCAATGTCTTTCTTCATCATCTAAGCAAACTTCACTTTGCTACATCCTTTGTCATCAATGCGTTAATTGCTCCTAAAAGTAAAACTTTCATTTGAGATATATGTTGAGATCCAAACCCCTCAATTTGATACGAAACTATTAAAAAGCAATCCGCAAAAGTTTATTCACAGGTTAGGATTATAGTGCGAACTTACTTTGTGCAGAGTGAGAATTTCTTCATTTGAAAGTAGACGATTGTAATACAGAATGTCATCGAACATCCCGTTGTATCTCTTTTTTTTCCCGCTTTCCCAAGTCAAAAGTACGTCAGTGCTTCCTTTCTCTTTACCTAAGATAATTTTAAAACATTAGATTTGACATAAAAGTCGGTTAATATCTAAAACTAGTCTTACCTTACTATCTACGCGTCAGCTTGTCATGCTCAACTGAGCTCGCTCTAAGCACCACTTTATATTTTCCTTGCCGTTTTTAACGGCATCAAGTGGAGATTTGAATACAGTGAGCTTTCTAGAGAATATGTGCCATGCTGCACCAGAACGATATTCAGTCAAAAAGCGGATGGTTACAATTTTTTAAAACTGTCATTCTGATTTTTTTAACTTCTTGTATAATCATAAATCAATTAAAACTCTTATTTATCCTTTTTTGCAAATATCTTTATCTAGACTAATTGCAATAAAAGATCAATTTCTTACGAGCAATATTTCTTTTTACTTTTTCACCATCAACCGCGTGTTTACCATTGATGTAAACAGAAAACAAATCATTCGCAATGTCGAATTTAAATAGTAAATGAACCCATTGCGAAGCGTCAGGGCCCGGGTGAGACATAACTCTATAATTGTTCTTTGCAGTTTTAAAAGTAAAATGCCATGTTGGAGATTGTTTTTGTGTGTTTCTTTTAGTCAAAGCGATTGTAAAGCCATTTACGTCAAGGTTTAAAACAGCTACACTGTTAGGGGGGCGCAAAAACGTCTTGTACCAAAACGAGAATACAAAGCCATTGCTGTCACAATTGCCAGGAAACGCAGGTGATAAATTTCTATAATAGAATTAGTCTGCTATAATTTGTTAATTACCTTACCTTATTTCAACATTTTAATATTTGTTTTAATATTAAAATATTTGATTCCCTAGCTACACTGCCAACAAATAATATACAAGAAATGCAACTGTTTATACTCTATAATATGTATTTTATGCAAGAAAATCAATACTTCAAACAGCCCTCAGGGTATAGAAGCCTTTTGATTCCTCCATCAAGGGTTTCTGGAAAATACAACACTTTACTGATTCGATCAGGAACATTTATTCGCACTCCATCTGCCCAGGAAGCTGTTGCGTTGCAAGCGAAACATTCAAGATTGTTGTCAAATGTGAAATTTAACAACGGTTGGTAATAAGCTTAAATGAAGAAAATGAGAATACAACTTATTTGTCACCTTTAAATGCACAACTTTAACCATAGGTCCTTCGCCGCAAGAGGTTTTGAAAGTAACGTTTTACTTGTAAAAAAAATAGTTAAATGCCTCATATCATTTACATACTAAATCACTATAAAGTCCTTGCAAAGATTGTCTATTAAAAACGTTAGCTCACCGTTTGGTGGGAAACATATATGTGTGTTATCAAGATGGTTCGGCAGACATGTCCCTTTACATGGATTATCATCGCAGTCATTCTAAAACATAACAATACAACAAATACAAGCTAGGAGGATAGAAATAGAGAAGGAGAACCATCTTATTTCGCAGCTATTGATATCTATTTAAATTCTTAATTTTTTTTAATAACAATGGAATCATAGGCTCACTCGCTCGTCCGAGTCTGTTTTGCTGAAAATATGATCAAAGTAATTTTCTCCTAACAAACGAAAGGCGGAAAAAGCTAGTGATTGGATCTCCATTGTGCTTATTGTAGCAATTAAACGTTGTAAGTAACTTGTATCTTGGTACAACAACAAATCAAATGAGAAACATTCACGTGGAGGGCTTGAAAATCGTCATTTTAAAGCTTATTGAAAGTTGAAAGTCTTGTCTATTCTCCTAGTGACAAGTGAGAATAGTTTTCTTTCCTAAATGTCGTTATAAAAGTTTTTTTTTTTCTTTACAATCTCACCGCTGCTGTGAATAGCACCCATCCTGTTGCAATTACTAGTTGCGACACATTCGTGTATTTGTCTTCAGCAAGCAATTCACAAACCAACGTTGATATGTTGTTTGGTCCAACGTTAGTTGACAGGCATCCATCATGCATTGCGCATAGCTTATTACATTTTGCTATGGTGTCGACATATTGGCTTGATAGTATTGTGCCATTTAACTTTACATTGTCGACTTTACTCATGCTGATGTAAGCAAATGTAGCGGAGGTTTTTGTTTCTTTACATTTGTATTTTGATTCGCAGGTTGACGCTTCACTGAAACCATATCTAAAAAATAAAAACTGCTACTAGAAGATACGTTTTGGTAAATCTTTGATATTTTCTGCACTACAAATGAATTCTTTTGTTAACATGAAAGGTTTAATGCTAAATGCCAACATGTTATTTGTCCACGTAACTAACAAAATTTTGTGTATCTCTTGAAGAAAAAGAAACTTGTATATATTAGAAATATACGAGGTTTAACATAAACGGACTCACAATAACGTACTCCATAAAATCGTTTCATAGTAAGTTAAGTAATAGTCAATATCTCAGGTTTTGGGAGATTATCATGGCTGTGCAACATGGCAAATAATAGTTGTTATAATAAATTTATTAAGAGGGCGTCGCCTCACCCCCACTCACCCAGGACGAAATGGGGTTTATATTTACCACAACCAATTACGTGGAATGTACGACACCTACACCACCAGTGTGTTCTATCCAGCAAATATATTTCATTTATAAAAGTATATAAATTCTTTACACGATTAACGTATTTACTTGTTCTCCCAGAAGCAACACGCGTTATATTTACTTGTTCTCCCAGAAGCAACACGCGTTATATTTGAGTAAGAACGTTACAAACTTTCTACCAGAACGTTTTAGAAAAATTTATGGCTAAAACATTGCTTTTTGTGAGGAACAAGAACCTTTACCAGCTGTATTTATTTTTATTTTTTACGAAGTCGCCATTTACATGTAAAAATTCTTGTTGTGAAGTGATTTTGCACTAGCAACAAAAAAGAAAAAAAAGAAAGATATGGGAGAAGAAGCCATCCACAGACCACTCACACTCCGGGAATCCTTTCTCATGAAATTTTGTTATATCTTCCCTCCTTCTAAACCTCAAGGTTAATATTATAAACAACTGTCCTGGAAAACGTTAAGTCCCTGCACCTTTAGGGTTAAAATGTTCAAACACGATTTAGCCCCGGTATATGGGGGTTGGGAGGTTGGGAGGGCATAAAGTGCCCGCGGCAAATTCGTTGCTTACTATTTCTTAGTTACGATGAATGGCCGAACGCACAATATTGAAGATAAAATGAAAGACTACTTTTTAATTTAGCTGTATGTGACCACAAAGAGACAGATATTCAAGGTACAAATATTAAAAATGGCGGCGTCTTAGCAGTAGGTGAAACATGGTTTATAACATGCTTATCAAAAAAGAATGACATTTTATTTATCGTATACTCCGCAGAATACGAAAATATATGGCACTTGTAATTTTATTTAGTTTTAGAAACTTATGCGTAGTTTGGTTACAAAAAATAAATAAATAAAAAATATTTAAACGGTGAAGAACTTTCAAAAAAATGTTTGTATTATGAACGTGTAGAAATTATATCTATACAATTCGTGATTAGGTTTAAAGCGTCGAAAACAAACATTGAAATCATTTTAGACTAAAATTAAAGTTTAATTAATGTATCCGCAGATTCATCTTTTTAATACACTTCACACGCAACAACTACTTTCAAAGAATTAACTTTTGTTTTCACCCAAAACGTGTAGGATAGGCCCCGCGAAGGATAGGCCCCGCGAAAGTCCAGATCGCGAAAATTTTTAACCTGAAAATTGTGCAGTAGGCTATTACAAAATTTAGGTCATTTGCAAAAGTTATTTCCCAGATTTACTCGCAAAATTTTCTTCCCTCCAAGTAAAGTATATTAACTGTGCTAATGAACCTTTATGAAAAAATGGAAAGAATTATGTTAATGGCAACCTATACATACAAATGTCAGATGTGTTATGTTAAGGTTTTCAACCACATCAATTACTTTCCTTTTATGACAAAAGATAATGCAGTATATAAAGAGGTTACTAGCCTTGGTAACACACCTGTTTTGTTTTTTTAAGTTTAGCAGCCTGCAATTTTCAAAGAAGAAGTAACTAGCTACCTAGCTAGATACCTAGCTACTTACCTAACTACCCACCCACTACTGAGTTTTAGATTGTTTTCTAATGTTAAGGCTTGATTTATGAAGACCTTCAACGGTATGGAAAACTTGAAGCGCATTTTAAATTTGACATAATTATAAACTGACATAAATTTAGTTAATTTTAATTTACCACCGTCATTTCTTTTGGAATGAAGTGTTTCTCCTGACAAAACTTTTGTCGCCTTAAGAAGGGTTTTGCCCGATAACATAAAAAATATATGGAGTTTTAAATCCCATATATAACATCTAAGGATATCTCTCTATTTCTATCCTTCTAGATAACATGACGTTTTCTGGATAGGCAAATTAAAGTTAATTGAAGTATCTTTTATCTACAGAGAAATACAAAGATAAATTATATATAAAAAATAAATTCACCATGACAGTTTTATTTCATCATGACAGTTTTATTTCATCATGACAGTTTTATCAACTTGGGAGGTAAAGGCATGTTTAGGCCATTTATCACTAATTTTTTTAAAATGTGCATGCCTTTTAATTTTTGAATAATACAATTTAAACACAAAACGTGTGAATAAAAAAGTAAGTGAAAATACATACAGGTATAAAATCGTGATGAAGAACGAGAAATACATTTTCTCCTTCTTTCTTCCATTCGTGCTTTTGCTCTGTCTTTTTCTATCCCTGTCTTTTACTGCACAACAACTATGTACAAAATTTCATGAATTATTAAAATAGAATTGCTGTAGTATTTACATGAGATATGAAACTTGTTTTTAAATCTTGATTTATACTCAAACGATTCGGTCAATTCTGAATGTTAAAAACAAATGGAAAATGGTATTATAGATGAGTTGCGGGTGTTTACAAAGTATATGCGCGCGCATCCTGACATCCTGACAGCCAAATTGACTATCTATGTTAATTTATAGATTTTTAGAAATACAAGATTAAAAATGCACTGGAATTGTCTTTTTTTCTTAGCTATTATCTTGTCTGTTTAAGGGCAGACTTTACCAATCTCAGCGTTAATGTTTTTTCAATTAATATTTTTGATCGTTGCGCTCTGTTGTTTATACTTGTAAATATGTTTGCGCATGTCTATTGTTCTCGATGCAATATCAAAGATGTACGTTTCGCCACAACTCATCTATTAGAGGTAGTTTATATGGAAGCCGAGCCAGCTTGGTTGCAGGGTGAGCCTGTTCGCCGAGATGTCGCCTATTTTACTTGAAATCTTAGCGAGCAAGCTAGATAAAACCCCATATAAACAGTCACAAAGCGGGCTGGATCACCTAAGCAAGATAGTTAATTATGCTCACGTAATCAATTTTTTTTGTTATAAAAATTGTTAAATCACACGTACGGAGTAGTGTGATATGTTGGTTTACCCTTCGTACCGACGGCGGCGGTCCTCAGGAGCCTCGTTCCCAGGACATTTTGCCTTGTTGATAAAGTTGATAGTGGAGAAATTGTTGGCCACTCCGTAATAACGGCTTAGGGCCCACAAAACCTGGGGACAAGGTTGGGCCCTCAGGACATTTTTATCACACCGAATTCCAGTCATTGTAATTGCTATTCGCTTTAAAAACAGACACTTGTTTGACATCCCGATGGTGTTCTCTATACTATAGACAGGTGTCGCTACAATCCGTATCAAGAGTTGAATGCAAACTGAAACAAGAAGCCCTGCGGCTTAAAGATTTCCGCCATTAGCAATAATCTGAAAAAGTACTGAACTTTGAAGAGGACTAAGTAATATGGGGGAACAAAATCATTAAATATTCTAAAATTTTAAAATTCAATTTTTGTTTATTATTGTAACTGTAAATCATGGCTAACTTAACTTACATAAACTTCATTTCTCTATAAGAACAATTTTAAAAGAAAAATAATAAACCTGAAAACTGATGAACAATAAAAACAAAATAAGAACAACGGCAAGGCTGAAAATTTATCTATTTTCTCTTTTTCTCTGAAAAACAACTTGGAAAATATCTTTAAAGGTGGCAGCAAATTTTTTTTTACATAATCAGTTACGAAAGGTTATTTTCAGACTACATATTCTTATTTTTTCTTTTATAACACACTTGTCACGATTTTATAGCTATAATACATTATCTTTCACCAAAAATATTCAGCCTCAACAATTCCTCTTTAAATTAAAATTCATGAATAATTAATTAGTTCTGGCGAATATAGCTTTTTAGTCTACGTGCTTGCAAAATTGTACAGAAGGAAATGACGTAATTATTAAAGGGAAACGTAAATAACATAAAAGATGGCTCATTATAAGACGATCTTCATTATGCTACACCGCACGAGCTTTAACTTTCGATAGCATATAAACTTTAAAATAAAGTATTGTTCATTGGATAATAAAACAATTTGTTGCACTGTTAGGATTCTTATTGGCTTAAAACTCATTTTAGCCTCGTTCTCAGAAAAAAATCTGTCAAAACGAGGATTTAGGCGTTAGCCTGGATAAGTTTCGGGCGTCCAGCCTAGCTGCGCTGTCTCTATCTATCTCTCTATCTCTCTAAATCTCTATCTATCTCCTCAGGCGATTTTAAAGATTCCGCCTTCGCTGGCGGAAATCAAAGACACGCGTCACTCGCCAAGGATTGTTTGCACTGTTTAATGCCCTCAATCAAGTCGCTACAAAGCAAACTCTACACTCCCAAAGGTAAGTTCATCAGTTCTACAGTCCTAAGAGCAGTACTAGTTAAGGCGAACCACTTGCTTCAGAACTTGTAAAATAGAACGTTTAAAAACATGAGACGTTTATAACTCGTCTTTTCTCTTTTATGTACACACGTTTTTTACACAAGAAGGGACGTCTTAAAAACGTATTAACTAGTGATCTTTTCCTTAAGTAGTGTCGTAGTTTAAAAGACGTCTTAATTGTGTTTGCCCTCGTCTTCAATAATGTCTTTGCGAAGACTTCAAAAGACGTGATTTACGGCATTTGATTTAGACGTACGGCATTTGATTGTCATCGTACACTTGCAGGATATCATTGTCAGTGCTTCGTAAAAATGGACACATACTTCATAATACGTCTTCTTAATGAATACAAGCAAACGTTTTTAAGTTGTCAGTATTAGTCTACGTAGATCGCCTCCATAAACACGTGTTTTAAATTTATAACGTTCCGGTATTACTATACTTACATATTTGATGCGCTGCCAGTAAAGAATACGCTCCCCAAAGTTCACTTAGAATCTTAGGTTATTTGATCAGATCAAAATCTTAGATTGTGCTAATTTGTGCTGACGTCAGCACGTCTGATTTCCACAATTCTTCGGACGTTTGCGCGTACTTGCTGAGTACTGGCCAAGTGATGCCGATTTGTCATTTCAGGAAATAGCCAAAAACAGCCTTGTAAACCCATTTTAAGTGAAAATTGGCTTTACATTTCTTATAAGTACATTTTCATATAAGAGCACACTGTGTTGCGATTTACATACATGACATGAACAAAAAACTCAGTGACTTTATCGTACATTCTTGAACAAATTACTTGAAACTTTGAATCTGGAACAAATTACTTGAAACTTTGAATCTTGAACAAATTACTTGGAACTTTGAATAAAAAACAACAACCTTACTTCAAGCTTTTCAGAAAGGCAATACAGTATAGTTGAAATATGGAAATGGGGATGTAGATAGGGTTAAATAATGTAACATGTCAACATGCATGTCATTCATACCAATTGACTTTCCCGCACTGAAAATGGAAAACGTATGGAAACAAGGTTTTACAATTATTATTCACTCTTTTTTAAATTGCGCTTTCGATCTCAGACCAAAACTGAGATGTATAAACTAGTGTCGAAAAATGAATTCCCTATGTTACCGCAAAGACAATAATATCAGACATTTTATTTTTGTCATAGTTACTCTTTTTTGCCATGCTTTGCAATGGATTGTACGTTAAGATTATAACTTTCTGTAAAAATATAAACTTGAGTAATTGAGTGGAAATATGAATGTGGGTAATATGGGTAATCGAGTTTTAATGAAGACATGACGTCATATGAGACATGAATCTGACGAGCGATAAGCACAACCACTAAATTCGCTGTAAAGCGTACTGACTTAATTAGGCACGGATAACAAATATTGAATGAATTATTTCGCAGCTATAGGGAAATTCTTTATCATAAAAATTACTTGTAAAATTAGTTCATTTAGCCCGTCAGCGATTTTCAAACTTTGTTACTATCAGTGTTACAAAAAATGCACAAAAATGTTAATAAGAGTTTTTCAAGAAAATATATATATTTATGTATAAATCAAAATTGAAGCGTTTGCACACGTAAGAAGTTAATATCTGCGATCTAGCGGGTTGGATCCATGTTGTTCTCGTTTCCATTGTACAATCTGCCCTTGACCGGAACGAATCTTAATCGAGGCTGCTTCACAGTCTTTCACAACAGACCGTGCTGATCCCATCAAATTTTCTGCACACCCTACCAACATTTCAGTGGCTTCTAAATCAGCTTGCGGATCTAAAAACAACAACACACCATCATTCTCCCTCTTCTTGTGCAATCGTATTAAGCTCTACAGAAGCAAAGGAGATATGTAATTACCGTTTGCACCAAACATGGTAGCCTTAACTGTGGCTAAGATTTTTAATTGAGTTGCGATGGTTGGGATTCTATCGATAGTTAAAAGCAGGTCCTGCATAAAAAAACAAAACGTGAAAAATAAATTTAATGCGGTCCTCGTATTGAAGATGAGAATCACATGACGTCATCGTACAAAGATAAACAGACTATTTCACGTTTGCCATCATGTGCGTCACGAAATGAATACAATCGAAGTAACTGAAAGTAGGGAGGAAATATTTTTTGGTCTTACATGTCGCATTCTTTTATCTGGACACTTGTTTGCGATTTGTCGAGCTTGTTTTACCAACTCTGTGCTAGCCTTCGCAATCATTTTTGCAGTCTCGATTAATTCTTTCTTTGAATGCGTTGCGAAGTATTCTTCATCTCTACAAACACAAACAAATACACACATGAATAAATGAATGATAAATGAATAAGTTAGTATTACTCGACTCTTTATTGGTTAAACCAAATACATGTTTTATTATGATTGGTGATTATAGTAACCGGTTAAACGACGTACGTGATAAACTTGGACATCTTAGCGAAAAGCATGGCCATTTGTCTCGCCGCTTGAATGAGAAGATTTCCTTCTTCTTCCCACTTGCTGGCTTCAACGTGCAGCTGATGAGCGGCAACCTAAAGAGAAGCTTGATGTCATGAGTACCTACCTATTCAATGTCAAAACATATGAAGAAAGAATGAAATCAATTACCGCCATTCGGTTGTCCGCATCTGGTGGTTGTTCAAGCATCGAATGAAGTTCTTGTGATTCATCAGCAGCAATCAAACCTTCAACGATGGGCGGTGGTGGGCGTGGTGGCGCTACCTCTGGTGGTTCTAAAAATTATTTAAGAGATAAAATTTGCGCCTACTTCTATTTCTACAAATTTTTCATGCATTTGGCTGCGCGAAAATGTGATGTGAACGGAATATTTCTTTTTAAAAGTTGCGCGAAAATTTGATTGCTGGAAATTGGTATAAAACGATAACGACCTCTTTACCCAAAGTAAATGTTAAGGTTTTATAAATTGCAATTTTTAACATGTGCAATACATTGATGCGTTCAAAAATTTTCGCATCATATATATTACTCATTAAGACAGCGCGAAAATTTAAACGTGCGAAAGAAGAAGCGCGAATTTTACGATAGAAGGTAAAGTAATAATGCATGACAGCGCGAAAACAGAAAAGTATTACGATATACCTTCCACAGTTAAGGTTGAAAGATCTGGTGGCGGTGTGGGTGGCGGCGTGGGGGTGGGATCCAACGCCTTTTTGACGTCCACAACCTTTTCAATGAGCTAAAACAAAAAAATACTTCATGCAAAATTTGGCGACGCTCCACTGGTAATGATGTTATGGTGTTGACGTCACGTGTATTTTTAAGCTACATGTATGTTTTATAAAAACAATGCACGTGTAAACAATGCACAGGTAAACAATGCTCAGGTAACAATGCACAGGTAAACAATGCACTGGTAAATAACGCACAGAATGCACAGGTAAACAATGCACTGGTAAACAATGCACAGGTAAACAATGCACAGATAAACAATGTACAGGTAAATAATGCACAGGTAAATAATGCACAGGTAAATAAAGCACAGGTAAACAATGCACAGGTAAACAATGCACAGGTAAATAAAGCACAGGTAAACAATGCACTGGTAAACAATGCACAGGTAAACAATGCACAGATAAACAATGTACAGGTAAACAATGCACAGGTAAACAATGCACAGGTAAATAATGCACAGGTAAATAATGCACAGGTAAACAATGCACAGGCAAACAATGCACAGGTAAACAATGCACTGGTAAATAACGCACAGGTAAACAATGCACAGGTAAATAAAACACAGGTAAACAATGCTCAGGTAAACAATGCACAGGTAAACAATGTACTGGTAAATAACGCACAGAATGCACAGGTAAACAATGCACTGGTAAACAATGCACAGGTAAACAATGCACAGGTAAACAATGCACAGGTAAACAATGCTCAGGTAAACAATGCACTGGTAAACAATGCACTGGTAAACAATGCACAGGTAAATAATGCACAGGTAAATAACGCACAGAATGCACAAGTAAACAATGCACTGGTAAATAACGCACAGGTAAACAATGCACAGGTAAACAATGCACAGGCAAACAATGCACAGGTAAACAATGCACTGGTAAATAACGCACAGAATGCACAAGTAAACAATGCACTGGTAAATAACGCACAGGTAAACAATGCACAGGTAAACAATGCACAGGCAAACAATGCACAGGTAAACAATGCACTGGTAAACAATGCACAGGTAAATGATGCACTGGTAAACAATGCACAGGTAAATAATGCACAGGTAAATAATGCACAGGTAAACAATGCACAGGTAAACAATGCACAGGTAAATAACGCACAGGTAAACAATGCACAGGTAAATAATGCACAGGTAAATAACGCACAGGTAAACAATGCACAGGTAAATAACGCACAGGTAAACAATGCACTGGTAAACAATGCACTGGTAAACAATGCACAGGTAAATAATGCACAGGTAAACAATGCACAGGTAAATAATGCACAGGTAAACAATGTACAGGTAAACAATGCACTGGTAAACAATGCACTGGCAAAGAATGCACTGGTAAACAATGCACTGGTAAACAATGCACAGGTAAAAAATGCGCATGTAAACAATGCACAGGTTAACATTTTTCGACAATGCATATATAAACATGTGATTTTTTTTATCTCAGACATGTTTCTTACAACATCACTACATACCCCGTCACTGCTCACTTTAAATTCAATATGAACTTGTTGCGCTTTGGGATTGATCGCTACATTCTTGGCAGAAACCACAAGTGGAGAAATACCTGGAAGATGAAGACTTAATAAGAACAAAATCACCAACTCTGCATTGCATACAACACATTATTAGCGCGTCGCTGAACGAGGATATAAATTGAATTATGAAACAGTGTAGCGTCAGATAGTCTGCAAATACTTACTATTTTCAAGTTCTTTTGCAGTCATGCTCACAGCATGTTTGTATTCTGGATCTTCAGAATTTTCAGCTTCCGCTTTCGCAACTTGTGTGACGCGATTCGACATGCGCGCCATGTTGCCAGCTTTAGCAACTACAACCTGTAAAATAAACAATAGATGCTTGATGGAGTATTTCTGATTTACAGCAAATTTGACCTATTTTTGTCTTAACACCAAAACCTCTTTCAGCTTAGGTTTAATAACACTAAATCTTTGATTTTCCCTGATCCCCATTAAAGTTACAGATTTCTTAACATAACCACGAATTACTATGCAAAAAACACTATACGAACGAAGGCTGTGCAATAAGCTTAAAAATATGTCTATCTGAGCCATGCTTATAAAAGTTATGCCTAAATTTAAAACACATGTAATTTGCTAACAAGCCTGATGCAGCGTGAGTTGGTTTAAAATCGGCAGCATATACATTTTATAAATAATTAGTTCATACCGATGGATTTTGTTGCTCAAGTCCAACCAGTGCACTGGCTTGATCTCTTCTGATGGCATCTTCACTATGCTTGACGAAATCGAAAGCATCTGTCGCTGCGTCTACAAGTGCGGTAACTTCCTCAGCTTTGTCAATCCAGTTTTTCTTCATCAGGTCGAAGTGGGCTTCAATCGTTGCATTGCCAGGATTTAGGAGAAGCAGTTTGCCCGCGTGAGATACTTGTGGTGTTAGTTCTGCAAGCTAAAGAAGAAAGGAAATACTACATGAACAAATAATTTGGTCCAATTTCAAAATCAAAGTTTACCAAACTTCCAGGTTTTTTTGGAAAATGTTAACAAAATTTTCCAAAGTTTTTTTATATGCTGCCTTCAATTTCTGGTAAATTTAGGCACAAGGAATTGTCAGCATAGTTTCCCAAGCACAGAGCTGAAACAAGATTGCATAAATAGCTGAATAGAGGACACATCCAAAAAGAACTCAATCAGGAAAAACCTCAAAGAAAACAAAATTTCAATGAGTTCCCAAGTTCATTCTGAGGCAAAGAACAAAGACTCCATTGGCATTTAACTTTCCCAAGAGGTTTGATAATATGAGTAAGAAACTAGGATATATTACTGTCAAGGTGAACATTATAAAATTTAGTACGAAAAAATTATAAAAGTAACCTACATCTTTAGCTGCTGAATGAATATTATCGACAAGTTGTCGATTGGCATGTTTTCCATGCACAGCAGTTTGTTCAGCACTATCAATCATTCTGCTCGTATGATATTCGAACGCACCAGCTTTGTCTTCGAATTCCTGCTCACGGTTTGGTGCGTCTAGAAAAAAGAATATTTTATTGACCAGAATGTCACGTCAGAAAACGGTCATGTGGCGTGAATCTTTTTTTGCGAGTTGATTATTTTTACCATTTTCACGTTTTTGTAAAAATGTATTTCGAATTTGAGCGTGCCATTTATTTCCCATTCTCTAAATTTTTAAGTGACCCTTTCCTAACAATTGACATCTCCCTTATTCGGCGTTAAGGGGAAGACCACCATAGAGCGTGAGTAGAGAAGATAGGAGATAATGAATCTTATTGTTGAAATAATATAAATGGCGTATATTGTGATTAGATACGAGTATTTTAAGATAAAAATAGTAGCAACAGAAAAACAAGCATGTATTTTTCTCCAGCACAAATCATGATGACAAAAAAGTACCCTACCTACAGGTGCCTTGGCAGCTTTCTCAAGATGCTTGATAGGTGTAAGAACGTCCATAAAATTGTCAACAACACCTCTCGTCGCTCCAGATTGCAACAAAAACTTTAACTTTTCAAGTTCTTTCTTCAACTTCGCAGCTATTTCTAACGCTTCTGGTGTGTTTCCCTGAATAAAGCGAATATTATATTATTTCTAAATTATGCTTTGCGTGAGAGCGTGAGAGCAAGCAAAGTTGAACGTAAACATTTATTATGCATACCATGGGTCACTTCAATTTTACTATGTTCTGGCGCGCCATATAGATGTTTTTATTTCGTGCGCATCTTATTTTTGCGAACTTCAATAAAGTTATCACCAGAAACACTATTATAAAGGTTTGAGTCACGAATAAAACATGCAGAAGAAAATTTTAGTCACGCACAACTTATTTGTCGCGCGCGCGAAAATAAAATTGCGCGCGCATGAAGTGAAATAAGGTATTTGTTCAAACTACTTTCTATAAGAGACTTCAGAGCGAACAAAAATCAAGAAAATCTTCGATTTCAAAAAAATAAAATATTTCTTTACACGATAGCTTCGATATCGTGAACGCACCACAATGCTGTTATCAAACAACAAAGATAAAAAAACGAACAATAAAAACTGTATTTCATGGTCAAAGTTAACTCACTGCGAATCTCCACCTATGCTAGCAAAACTTTACTTTGTTCAGTCAACACTCAACAACCAACTTGGTTATAATGCAAAACAAAAAATTAACTGTCTTCTATGTACTCTACTAACCTTAAAATTACACTATCAATGGAAAACTTTAAAAGAATTTCCTGATTTTACTGCACGACTGTTAGTCTTCATATATAACTGAAGTGCTAAATGTAAAACGAAATACGCTACTTCCCATGCACCACGCGTCCTTCAAACGGTTAAAATGACACACAGTACCTTTCCTTGCGCTTTCAGTTCCGCTAATCTTTTTGTTAACTTGTCCACATTGTCTATAGTATCAAGCAGTTCTTGTTTTTCAGGTCCTGTCAGCTGTTCCGCTAGTCTTCGTCCGTCTGCAAGTAATGCATCTATTGCTCGACGACCTAATATCAAGGTAGGACGTCACTGATATACAAATATGATTTAGAGATTTCGAAATTTAGATAACGATGTATTTATATTTTTATATTTTTGTACTAGAATTGACGCAAATATGTTGAATAGAGAAGTCTAGTCTTTCGGGTATATTAATTCTCAAAAATTAAAAATGACTTATTGAATATGTATTGAAAAAGAATAATCGGAATAACACGAAATAAAAGCAATGTGTTTTTTAAAACAACCAACTTTTAAAGAGCATATAAAAAGTACAATTTTGAGAAAAGTTGACGTACCAACACTGTTCGGATCTGATCTTGGATCATCAATCCAAGATAAAGCTTGATCAAATTGCCCCTGCGTGGTAGCGGCTGGAAGCCTTGTACCCGCGGCAACCTCTCTGGCGATGGCATCATCGACAAGCCTTGTTAATAGATCTAACTTCTGGTCAATTTCTTTAGCAAGGGCTAAAGCTTCTGGGCTATGTCCCTAAACACAAGAAGTATAGGTAAACACGACAAAAAATAATTCATAAAAAAATAAAACAATCATTCTATGGGCATTAAAACTTAAGTCCAACTTGCTTACCAATCCCTTTGCACGTAGTGCACTTATTCTATCGATGAGATTATCTAGTTCGTCACATAGCTGCTTAATTTTTGGATCGTTTGCTAAAACACCAACTTGTCGAGCTTGTTTGATTATATCACGAAGCGCTCTTTCACCTAAAAAGATATAACTGGTAAGTGTTTCTGAAATCACTAAATGTTAAGAAGTTGAAATTATCTACATTTGTGGCTACCTAAACCGTTGGCTTCTGCATCTGGATTTGAAAGCCAATCTTTAGCCAGTTTCATTTTTTCTTGAAGACGGTGTCGCGCTTTGCGCATTAAATTTGTTGGGTCTTCCAAGTCGTACTCATCGTCTACTTTCAACTGCAAAACACGCATAATTTCAATAATGTCATCACATACTTTAGTAATAATGAAGTTGCGTCCTTCTTGTGCTTCAGCGCGACCAACTAAATCATAACAATTGGTATTAAAGCATTAATACACGAGAGGAGTACCTGGGGACAACTCAAAGTTAAACATAAAAAGGTATAAGATTTTAGGGCATTAAGGTTTAGCCTAAAATATTCGGCATATTTAGGAATTTTAGGAGTTTTAAAATGATCTTTTGGGACAAATAAAATAGAAGGGTTTATTAAAAAACGTATAAATACCATTTGTTTGCAAGGTTGAAACGTAAGCTTTCATCGATCCTATCAAAAGCGGTATGTACTCCTTCACACTTTTTATGTGTTTTTGTAAAAGTTCCCGATGTGTAACATGGGTAAGATCTTGAATACGACCTTCAACTTTTTTTGCCATGTTAAATATACCAGGCGTAAGATTTTTGACAAACGTCACACAATCTGCTAAAACTTCCACGACTTCTGCAACTTGTATGTAATCCAGGACTTTCCGACATACTTCCAAAATTTTACGCACTTCAGCATCGTCAAATGTCAATAACAGAGCAGAAGTCCCATTTAATATACCTGTAAAAATGTTGAAATTAGAAAGTATTATTATATTAACTGGTTGTCGGGCCCATCAGCGAAAGCCTGTCAAAATACAGTACAAAAATTGAGAAGAAATTGAGAATTTAAGAAGACATTACTCTTATTATGTAAACTTTGAATTGTTGATCAAAATAATATCTAGGACCGTGTACTCCCGATGAACGGTTTAGCAATAGTTAAATTGATAACATCATTAACGATCAGTCCCTAGAATAAGATAATTTGATCAATTTTAGTCTCTGGCAGTCGCCAGTGATTTGAGTCCGGACGAAACAACTGAAGTCAGGGATTATTCCATAAGTAACTTGACCTGAAAGTTGTAAATGCAACGTAATAGCTCCACTAATTTTAAAAATGCAATAATTATCAACTCGCTCTGTTTTCATGTCAAAGCATACTTTTTAAAAATATATAAATTTTGCACAATACAGAAAGACAGAACGACAAACAAACATATATCTTAGCATATTTTTACATCAGACTAGTTGAATGACCTGCAAGAAAATCTACTTATTTATAGGAAAAATCAGATTTTTCAGAAATAAAATTTCGACGAAATCACCAGCAATACCAAGAAAATCTTTTTTGAAATTTTAGTTTTACCTCGAGCTCCATTAATAAGTAACTTTCGACCATCTACAGAATATGGGTCCTCCTTCAACACTTTTGTAGACTCAATAAGATCTGAAGAAGCTTTTTCAACTTTGGTAAATGACACTGGCATTTCTTTGCGTAAAATTTCATCCTTGCTGGTGGCTGCTGTTTCTCTTCCTACCTACATGGAATAATTTTTCCTCATAAATGATATAATATATACACATAAAAAAGTTATTACATACAGGTATATTGGTATATTTAAGTGTTAATAATGGTGCATTGCAATAAAGTGTTCTTGACTGCAGTTTCAACATTCCAATGTTTGCACTTATTATTCTTAATTTGAATGAAGTTGGAATCAATTTTGGAATTTAAATTGTTTGCAAAGTTGGTCATTGGAAACACTATTATGTATGCCAGAAATTAAAGGTTAGGAGCTGTCTCCAAGAACGCTTTAATGGAAATTGGTTTTTAAGGGAAACAAAAAGACATCCCAGATATTTAAGAATTTAATTGAATTCTTGAAACACATAAAAGAATACTTCTTGAAATATACATGAAAGTTTAAAATCAGTACATTACATGCACTAAATTGTTAACAGCAGCACCGACAGCTCCAACTGGTCCCGTTAAGTCATTTATTGCTGCTCCTTTTTCAGCTTGTTCATGAATAACAACCAGCTGGGAAACCTAATAACAAATAAAACATACAGTTTAAAAAAAAATACTAAAAACAAATGCTTATCATCATTATTACGTGGCTGATGACACCCTTTAAAAAATTTCACATTTAAGCGTTATCCCATTAAGACAGTATGTTCAGTTTACTCGTTGAAACACGAAAAAAAGCCAACATATCTTTATTTAGAGTGGGACATACTTAACTTTTACCAAAGAATAGCAGGTCTTTTAACTTAGTAACAGTTGGTCCATGTCTATCTTTTAAATAGTCTTGATAGAGGGACCCAGCCTTCTAATTCAAGTTTTTTTGGAATTGGCAAAAAATTTCAACATTAATTTTATTTTTGTGCCAATGAATGTGAATTTTAGTTTTAATAGGTCTGACGACAGCAGCTAAATATTGAGCACACTTTCACTACTAATCTGGTTACTGGTGAAAATGTACAAGGAAACAATATGCTTCTAAAAAAATTGTCAACATGAACTTCTTTTCTATTCAAATTGCATCATAGTTTATCTGGGTAATTGCTGGATGCGATGTGAACTAAAAACAATGGTCATGAAATGATGTTTTTATAAACCTTTAGGTTAAAAATATCTATTTTGCACTGGATAACGTATAGACCTGTTTGTACCATCTGTACTTTTGGTGAGCTGAAATAAGTTTGTAGATGGTTGGAACCCTGTAATTGACAGAAAATGGCCCTATGATTATTTATTTTCCGAAAAAGCTGGAAAGTTTTAGTTTGCAGAAGTTAAACTTAAAATGAAAAAATCTTAGCTTTACAAATGTAAACAAAAATGGCATCCACACATGGGAGAAACGAGGGTTGTTGTCTATAATTTTCAAATCTTTTCATTGAGCACAATTTTTTTGACCCTAAAAGCAGTTGGGCCACAATTAACATTTCTCAGGGAACGCATTAAAATGTTTCTGCAGTAAGAAATGTTGCTTGTGGTTCATAATATTAATGTAATAGAAAAAGGTTTTTGTTGCAAGACACATACAAAAAATACAAAACAAAGTGCCGCTGTTAATTTTTGCAACAAAATTTTACTACATGCACCTGAAAAATATTGATCGTGGTCATGTGACATAAAATATTAGCACCTAACTTTTTATGACTTTTTGCCTATTTTGATGCAAACAGGTTGCTTAAGATTATCTCTATAATAATACAGAGACTGTGTCTGTGTGTCTGTCTGTCTGTAACAGGCAAAGTGGATGTGTTCATTTTCCTTTGATGTTGCCGAAAAATACATGTCTAATATGTTAAATTTTCTGACATTACGGCGCGATGTCAATAAACTACTTTAACGTCAATATCCTATATTAAATTAATGAAGCCATTACAGTGCACCTAAAACTTTGAGGCCAAATAACTTGGAAACGAGGTGGTGACGTCAATGATTTTTCACCGCGTGGGTAACTAGGGACCACCTGGGACCAATTTGAGTAATTTTCCCAAACCTGGGTCCCCAAATCCGTTTCGGAATGGATGGATTGATGACGTCATCAAAAAAACCTTTAAACCCTAATAATCTCTGCAACCGTTTGTCAAAAGTACATGATCCTATACATTTTCTTGATCAACGTTTCAAGATCTATACGATGAAGGCAACAGGTATACAAATTTCTAAAAAAAATTTTTTGGGTTTTGACGGGCCATTGCTAACGTCAGCAAAATTTTTAAACCCTCATATCTTCTTAGGCGTTCATCAAAAGCACATGATCATATACATTTTCTTGCTCAGCAGTTTAAGCTCTACACAATAGAGGCAACGTGAAAACAAGGTTCTAATTTTTTGAGGGGGATGGGTTGTTGACGTCATTAAAATTCAAATGACGTTTATTTTTATCCTGGCTCAGTGGATTTTTCCACGGGCCTTATCGACTAGTTAGATATATAATTCCTAAATAGGCATCTAATTTTTACATTATCTCAGCTTTTTAGAATGCGGTTACTTATCTGTACGCTTCATAGATCAAGTAAAAGCCTTTTTTTTTAAATATATCGAAGGCAAAAAAATTGTGCACACTGGTAGGCTGATACTTGTTGTAAATTGAAAGACCACATGGCAATGTTTAAGCTTCAAAACGACATGTTTTTTTGCTACATAAAACTTGATTGTATAGCATTTTTATGGCACCGCAGCTTTATGGTGCTGTAGCTTTTGTGACGCTGTAGCTGTGGTTATAACTCCTGTACATTGTGCAGGAGACCAAAGTTCGATTTTCCTTGGTAGCAATTTAATATGAAAGACTGAATGTTAACTCCAGCCATGTGAGAGAAATGGGGAAGATGACACACTGTGTGGATGTTGCAGGGAGCACAGACCATAATTGTGTCTGCGTAACTCAAAATGAGCATTAAATACCCCAGGTCTCAAAAAACTTTTTTTAAACTTTGTTGGTTCCGAAAGAAACTTATTTGACACAATTTTTCTTGAAACATGTAACTTTTATAGTAAATAAAGTCACACAGCTGCTTATTTGGGGAGTTGTCTGTTTTTGCCTGGTCAAAGGAATTAAGGAGAATTATGGAGTAATTTTGGCAAGTTCGAAAAAGTGCATCAGTTGCTGAAAACGCCAGTATATATAAGGGCCAGCTCGGAAGACGTTATGCATAAATATACGCCTTTCGTCTGATAGCTCCTGAACTGGTCCAAATTATTCTCAAAGTGGCAAAATGCAAACAGCGTTTTTAATTCCATTGTCGCCACAGCAAAGGACAACCTTCAAGTATTACGGAATTGTGTGACTTCAATAATTATATATATTTATCAAGCAAATGGCATCAAATAAAGCATAAACTCCACTTCTATACTGAGAAATTATCACAAACAATATACCGTTAATGAACACTCCTGTCACTAGAAAAGGGACATTTAGCCCATGCAATTCTTGTTGACAAACAAAGTAATATTGAGATAAACTCTGTGTTATTCTGATTGAGTAGGTTTCAAGATAAAACATGTGCATTATTACAATCCAAAATTATTTTTTTAATTTTCAAAATGGATGCAGGCTTTTTTCAGGCAAATTTTATGTTTTGTTTAAAACACTGAACTCGTCCGAAAAACCTCGTAAATTTCGCGCAGTTTTCTGGACCCTCATAAAAATTCAGTAGCTATGGGAAGAAAACCACAATTTTTTGTAAAAAGTCTCATCAAATTTTGAAAAATAAAACAAGAAAAACTTCTAAGAAAAATGAGTGACATATTTTTGATTTATGAGCAAAAATTATATAAAATAGGAAATTTGGAATACCATACAATTATTACAACAACAGGGTTTACTGTAATTTAAAGTTAAAAAATATCAGAAGTTTAGCTACCAATAGAGGCAGTTGTACTTAGTGTATGAACTTGTAAATTTGAATTCAAATATGTTTGTCATTTTGTTAAAAATGATTGGAAAATTTTAAGCATAACCTGTGTCAGATCTGAGAAATACATAAATCACTTTGGCTCATTTTCAAATGGTCCATCCTGTCTAAAGACAACTCAGTGCCACTTTTATGTTTGGGCTAAAAACAGTGGTGGGCTGGCAATCATACGCAGAACAAAACAGCTTCAAAAAGAACATTTAGCTTCTTCTCTTCTCAATTATATACTTACTGGATGAATAATTTCATTTAACTAGGTTATCTATAGCTAGCTATGCTATGCCACCTACCAGGTGGCAGAGGAAAACAAAGCAAAATAAACCCTAAATAATAAATAATAAGTAAACCTAGACTAGCCCGGTCAGAAACAAAAGATTTATTATAATTACCTGCTGCGCGACAGGCTCGAGGATTTGTTCTATAGTTTTGGTATGAAATACTGGCATTTTAAAAGATTAGTTAACTATACATTTACAATAAACAAGCAAGGAAATAAATAAGTCGACCAGCCGACCAGCAGGAGAATAGAGTATATATATATTGATCTTTGAAATCTTTGTTTTGAAATCGCCACCTCCTTCTTTTTCCTGACCGACTCGATAAGTTGCCCATATATGGGACGCAATCAGGACGAAAATAAATGGGGCGCAATGTTGACAAAAAGACTGGTGACGTGCATTTTTTCCGCTGGACGTGATGGATTTCTCCCCTCCCCCGTCAACAACCTCGTTTTATCATGACGTTTCAGGTCTATCCATGGTTGCTACCCCATGGGCGGATCTATGAGGGTTAGGCAGCCCAGGCACTTGCCTAAGCCCAATTTTGGTGAAAAAGGGAAATATGCCATGGCATTACTTGTGAAAGGAAGAAATATTTTTGTAAATTTGTCTTGTGGTGCTAACTTCCCTTTGCAGACCTGATGTGCATTTTTAAAAGATGTTTTTACAAATTCTATGTGCAGGGTTATGTTAATATCACATATTAACACGTAATATGCTTTAACTATTTTGTGAAGAAAACTTTTTCTATTTCTTACCCTTAAACTAATAATTCACAGCACAGAGCATTCTTGATTACTTTTAAAATTGACTGCTCCGTAATATTGGCCATATTAATGTTTCGGTTGTGGGAAAAAAATAGACCTCACAAAACGAAATAGACCTCACAAACGGAGCCAAGTACAGAAAAATATGCAGCTTATATGTTATTATAAATATTTTGCTACATAATAATAATTGAGTCTTGTGCTGCTCATGCGTGCGACAGTTTTTTCAACAACAATAGCTGACATGTAGCTGCATGCTTCATTTCAACTCCACTGCAGATTCTCTTGCACTTAACCGGCTCAAAATGACCGCCCTCAGTAGCAGTCAGATCATTTGATATCAAATATTATCTCGTTTCGGTTACGAGACTACATTATTTATATTTATTTTTTTAACACCTTCTTTTCAATTTTTAAGCATATATTCAAAGTAAAATATTAAAATAAACGTTTATACCATTCTTGTACCCAGATCTCCTACGTTGATCAGTCACATGGACAGGCGGTTTACAGACAAGTCAACAATAAATCTGAAATCATCAAACGTCATCTTCGTTCCCAGTGCTACTTTTCTGATGGATCTTAACATAACATGTCGCAGAATAAGCCTGGGGACAAAGTCGTATTAGTTATAGTTTTAGATGAAGCCATGAACAACAAGGTAAAAAATTGTATGTGGATATATTACAGTTTTCATCATGATCATCAACTCAAGCAAAACTAAAAATGTTACAATCATAATGAACTATGTTAACTCGATGTCGACTCATCGATTAGTTGAAATATATCGTCAAAGATTTACATTTTGCAAGTCATTGATTTGTTGGAAGCACAAAATCTTCTTGCTCACGTTTATGAAAAGGAAATGAAAAGTAGTGGTGGTGGAATGCGATGAAAATAAAGAAAAGAACTGCAAGCTTTTTATTCAACTAAAGTGTTTCGTCACAGTGACTTCATCACATAATAATGACGCATGAGATTTCATCAGTACGGTGGTTTTCATTACATCGTTCGTCCAGACCAACTATCTAACAAAATTATGAGCAAGAAAAAGTGACAAACCAACGGAAAGAAGGATAAGTTAAATAGTAAAAAATACGATAAAATATTTACATCCTTTGTAATTATAAAAAACTACGACATTTATCGGCCTTCACTACGAAGTTGTACATACTTTGAAGATTATCCGTCTTTGCTACGACGTTGTTCGTACTACGAAGATTATCCGACTTTGGTACGAGGTTTTTCGTACATACTACGAAGTTAGTCCGTCTCTGCTACGACATTATTCGTATACACTACGAAGTTTGGCCGTCTTTGCAACGGCATATATGACCGTCTTTGTTGGGAAATCTGTCCATCCTTACTATGATGGAGGTACGACTTTGCTACGATGAATGTCCGTCTTTGCTACGACGCATCTGTCTTTGCTACGATGTTTCTTCTTCTTTATTAAAAGTTGTATAGATTTCTGGTAGGTTTTCCTTTAATAGCATATCGAATACACGGGCAAGGTTAACACCTGCTTGACCAATTTCTGAAGAATTCTGAAAAAAAAGGAAAGTGTATGAAACTTTTGACATGACAAAAACTAGGCTGTCCACTTTGTAACGAAATCTAAGATCGTGACAATTGTGACTTTTAACAGACCAATACCAGTATTTTAAACACTTTCTAAAAGCATTTCATACTGTGGACAGTCTGTCAGCTTTATGACAAGTGGACAGTCTGTCAGCTTTATGACAAATTGACAGTCTACTTACACTGTTGTAGGACTTTGAATTGTCGAAAACAGTTTTCACGTCTTCGATAAAATGGAGAACATCCTCGTATTCTAGCATGTCTAGCTTCTTTAGGATCAACGTGAAATCCATTGGTTTACTAATCAACTCCAAATATTGAGGAGCCTAAAGAGATAAGACGGATCAACACACATGTTATGGTTTGCTGAATTTCGTGTCGCAAATAAGCGTCATCAAATGGATCGCAATGGTTCACATTCATACAAATTTGGCTTATGGATTAAAAAATACCTTTTAAACGCCATCGAATACTTTATTGTCAGAGTTTTTTTTTACAAAAAAATTAAAATAAAATTCCCCGAAATAATATCAATATTTTTTGCAAACCAGAAAAATAATTTCCGCAAAATTTTAGAGTTCTAAATATTTTCACAAAATAAAGTAGCCACTGCGATCGCGATACAAAATGTAAACAGATATTTTGAAATTCATAAATCGTGACATACAAAAATCCCTAAATTTTCTCAACCATTCAAAAACTTTCAAAAAATACTTCTAAGAAGAAACCCTTGATACGACAACTGGAATTCCAACTGTTTATGACTAAATCAATTAATAAACTTAACCCTGGGCGATCACCAGGAAAGGTGCTGTCTCCCTTCGATCCTGTGGAAACACTATAATACCTTGCATAAAAAAAATGAATTTGATTGGATTTTACCTTATCAAGGTCTACCGGAGATAGAAACGGCCAAGCGGATTCGTGTCTTCGTAATCCCATCAGAATCTCTCTGCAAGCTTTCAGCTAAAATAACGAACAAAATATTACAAAAGCTACACTTCTGTAGGTTGAGAAAATTTAATAAATGTGTTCCAACTCCTCTCACTTTCTGAGAAGGTTGGTTTCTAAAAGTCATGCGATTCGGTATAGACAGTTTTATAAACTTAAGCAATCATGCGATCGATCTATCAACTCAGAATAGCTCACCCCCATCTAGACCACTTAGATTGTGAAATTTTTTACATCATAAACATCAATTACGTTCGCCCTTTACGATCACTGTTTTAAGTCCAATATTTTCTGTTGCTTAAATTGAACATTAATTAAATAGAACATTTGTTAATTCAAAAAATGCCGTAATTCGATTGTTGAATAAGTTCTTGTCCCCGGACTGTGTAAAATAGAAGCGCTCTGCCATAAAAAATGTCTAGCGGGTTTTCCACACACACACAAAAAAAAACACTAAACCTCATAATTATTCCCTCGACTACTTCGTCCAGCGCGTCTCTGGCTACGTGCAGAAAACGCAGCCTTACGAGTATTAGTGTGCGCTTTATTTGGCGCAGATTTTTGCTTGTTGGATTTCAACTCGACGTCTGTGGATGAATGTTGAGAAGTTTTTTTTAGTTTCCTATTGGAACAGTCTTTTACATATCTAGGTCGTTTGTTTCCTAAAATTGGGGAGGTGTTTGACTTCCAGCTTTGTTCTTCATCATCAGCCTCCTCCTCATTGTCCCACTCCTCCCCGGATGATTTAGCAGATCGTCCTTTTCTTTTAGATATATTATTTCTAGAATTTTTACTGGTTGAATTTTTATGCTTGGAGTTCACAGCGTTTTGGGATGAATTTTTAGTTTTTTTATTGTTTAAAATTTCGTTCTCTTTTTTCTTAAATTTTCTTTTCGACGTTTTCGTAAACGCTTTGTCATTGTCGCAACTATTGTCGTCTGCACTTTCGTCGTTTTCGCTACATTCTGTGGAATCTAAGAGAAAAGAAACCAGTTACAGCCAAATACAGGATTGTAATGGAAAACTCTAATCACATTTCTTGCTTGAAAGTTAGTCAACAAGCTAATTAGAAAGCCAGCGAAAATAGTATGTTACCGTTTTTACGACGTCTTTTCCTCGAAGGTAAATTTCTACATTCGTAACAACTCCAAGCTCCTCTAAAATAACAAAATAAATCACTTGAACACAGCACAACAGAATCGTACGTAGTACATTACATGTTTGGGAAGAACGAACGGTTGGTAAATAAGGTAAATTCCATCTCAAACTCCACCAATTCCGATAAATTTTTATGTAAAAGTAATTCGATAGTTTTCCAAATATTTGTTACAACAACTTTATAAACAAAATTATAGTACCAACATACATATATACAAGAATTCGGGTTAAACAATTCATATATTCGAATCAAAACATTTTTTAACTTTAAGAATTGCGGTGTTCATTTTGTCAATTTTTCACATAAAAGAATTAATTTTCGTGGGAAGAAAGATTTGGGAAACGTTTTTTGCGGCCCTTTTGTTGCAATTTTAAATCCTATTCGCAAAATCAAGTTGCAAAAGAGTTAGCAAAATTGACTAATCGCAAAAATAAGTTCTGTCATTTTTTTACAAAAACTCTTGAAAGCTGAATGATGTTTATAGAACGCATTTTTCTTTATATACGATTTTGATGGGATGTTGTTACATACTTTTCGTTCTGGCAAAAAAGTTTTTTCTGCTTTTCATTTCATTAGAAAATGCCTACATACTCCTTTATAAAAAGGTTTTCATGTTTTCCAGAGAGATTTCAATCGCAAAAATGAGCTTTGTAGTTTCGCAACCAAAAATGTTTTGTAAAAATTCTTTCCATTCAGACATAAACATTAGTTCTACATGTTTCTCCTGAGAGATTCCAATCGCAAAAAAACGCTCTGCAATTTTTTTCCCTTAAGTTACTTCATGACATATTATTGAGAAATTCGTCACATTTTCCTGCAAGACAAACATAATAAACTAAGCAATACCTTGGCACTCTCCTTAAAGGAGGATTGTGACATTCAAAATGGTAGCTTAGTGGACAAGTGTCACATAGGATCATGTGTCCATCAGTTTCACATACATGACAGAGATCTTCATGATCAGAATTCAACGCGTCCTGGAATTGTTGTTCGATCTCTTGGGCTTTTTTAGCTGCTAATGCCTGAAAAAAAAATGCAACGGGATTGATATTGAGCCGACTTTCTTTTAAGAAGCTGAATCAACTATTTATTATTTATTTATTTCCGAATTTATATACAGGATGAGTATGCCAGTAAAAAATACTGTTATAAATATACGTCCTGTTTATGCATACGTTAAAATCTAGTTAGTAATATATATTTAAAATGCAAAGAAAAGTATCAAACTGAAAAAAATAAAAATCTCAAAAACTCATGGGAAACGCAAAATTAGCCATAAAAAACTGCTTTACCCAAAAGTAAAAAAAAATTACATTTACTTTGCAGAAAGTATTAACATATATCATATTTCAAAACAACAGATTTTTGTATGATGAATATTGACACAGTAGTATTAGTAGTAGTATCATTATAAATTCAGTTTGGATTTTCTTACCCCAAAATAAAAATAATTAGGGCGCACGAAAGTTCATGCCGGCATGTGACGTAATCCGTAACTTTTATGTCATGCCAACATAAAGTTTCATGCCGCATTTCGCATGTTTTGCCATACTTTGCGCCGTTTTTGATATTATAAGTATAAATTATAATAATTTTGGAATTTAACGGTTGTTTTAATTTGTTCATTGTACAAAGGACGTAAAATGAAATTCAAAATTCGTTACCATATAATAATCTGTGAAGTTTAAATTTAACAAAGCTTATGATTTGGGAAGAAAACGCAAACCGTCAATATAGTCTTCAAATTGTATGTTTTTCTTTAGCTATAAGTACATATTTCAGGTAAAATATCACACACATACAATGGAAATATTTTCAGGTAGAAGAGCTACGACAGGTATTTCAGGAAGTTTCTTTTATCCTCCCTTAGTCAGGCAGACAAAGAACAACAGCAATAACAGCAATCAACTTACTAAGCACTTAGGACATGTCCAAACACCTTGAGGTATAGTTAACAATGGAGGCTTTAAACAGAGTGAATGATAGCCATTTTCACATTCATCGCAACGTATTAAATGGCCATTCTTCATTGTCTTTTTACGACAAGCATTACAACGCTGAAAATATATATATTGGACGTAACATAGACGTACACAAAGCTCTTCATTTCAGCCTAGTTGTACTGCAGCAGAACTTTAAAATGAGCACTTTTTTGTTACATTTTTTACTACAGTAGTGGGGTAGCATTTTTTAGTTATTTAGAAACCTATATTTTTATAAATAAATCGTATCGTATTAATTTGATTTAGCTGGCTAATACCAACTACAACGAGCATTACTGTTATTTATTCAATGTCAATTTTTTAGGGATGTGAAGTTATGAAGCTAGATTTTTCTTTGTTTATTGACGAGTTTCAACCATCTAAAAATGGTCTTAATAAAAAAAAATGCATTTAAAATAAATGATATTGTTGGTTGGTTTTTAAATTCCACAAAATTTACTTTCTAACCTTTATACACGCGAAAATAAATTCTACGTAATTTTGTATTTTTGGTATGTCCACTATAATAATTTTAAAGAACTACCATATTTTCTGCTGACATATCCCACTGTACGCTGTTCTCCAATATTCCAAACAGCGTATGTAAAAACGATAACGTCTTCGCTTTATCCACAATCTTACACCATTCAGTTGATATGTCATTACTGCCAGCATCAAACGGACTTGTGTAATACTTTGGAAGGATTGACTTCTGAATTTGGAGCATGTACTCTTTCTAAAGAAAAAACGCAACAGCTGAAGATTAGCCATATGATTTAAAGTAACAAAAAAGAGTTACACACTAGCTTTTTCTTACCAGTTTGCTTATATCATTTATAGCTTTTACATTTGATGTCCATTCTTCCAAGTCAACTCTTAAGTCACCTAATGAACCATGAACTATTCTGTTTGCAGATTCAATAAGGTCCTAGAAAAGACAAAACTAAGTATGATCTCTTGTCAATCCTTTTTAATATTTTTACTCAATTTATTTAACAAATAATGTCTAAGTTTTTAGAGAACTTAGAGATTTCTTACTTTTATTAACATGGATTAAACCTAGTCTAATACCAAAAATACATTCTTTACATGTGACAGACAACATACAGGGAAAGAAGTCCACTTAAGAACCGTCACAAGTTAGGACAAAACTAAAAAACGTTAGGTGGTTGGTCATAAGCGATGTTATAGTCTCTTGTACAAAAATACATTGTATTATTAATATTATTACAGTACAATCGCAAAAAGTGACACCCTGTAAAAGCAAGACTTAGCAAGACTTAGTGGGATCAAATTTCTACGTCCCTTAGACTTCCTCACTTAGTGGGACCGATTTGTTTGAAATTTTGGGAGATTTTTTAACTCTTTTGTGAAAGTCCCACTTACACTTGAGAGTCTCAATTCCTGTAAGGCCTATGGAAAAATCTATGTAACAATGGAAAGGATATTTGATCTTAAAATTTTCAATTATTTTTTTTTCATTTCGACACAGTTTACTCACCTCTTTTAATGCATTGACTGATGCATTTGTTGCTGAATATTTTTCTGCAGGTTTACTTTCTCCTTCAATTCTAAATTTAAAAAAAAAATTGTTACCAACAGAAGTGATATATTAAAGTTATTCACTAAGCAAATGTTACGACAATGAAACTCTTCAAGTTTGACACTTGTTAGTTTCAAAATAAAGACCAAAAATAACAAAGTTCATACACTGGAGTTTTATTAAGAGCAGTGATAACATTATTATAATTCGCCTTTAATGCATTGCGTAATTGAAACTCTCGAACACCACGTGAAGTTAGTGACGATATCAGAGAATCAATCTCTTCTTTAGTAGTATACTGTGCCCACCTAAAAAATCAGGATGAGGAGTAATGTACAAGACACAAAGTAAGCAACAAGACATGTTGACAAACAAAACAAAATGTCACACTGATCAAAAAATTCTCTCATAATGTATATTATTTTTAAAACAAAGGGATAAAAGAAAGTAGAAACAGTAATTTAATTGATAGGATGCTGAGGTGAGTTTCCACTCAAAAAGAAAATGAAACAGATTGGAATGGATAATTGTGACTACTGTAATCTGATTGATTGATAAAATTTTATGTTCGGATTTGTTCCAATCCAAACTGAATGTTAAAATCATTTCAACTTTTCTTGCAGGCAGAAACGGAAAAAAATTATAAAAATAAAAAAATTATTAGCAGATAACTAATCAAGTTTGAGTATTTATCTTGCTCTGTTCTGATCCGTTTTGATCTTGAGTGGAAATTTAGCTTTAGTAGGTGAAGCACCTTTAAAGGTGACTGAATTTTTAAATTTATTTACGTTTTGTTGTCAACGAAAGCAGTTGTATACCTTCAAATTTTTTGTGAAAAAAGAAAATGTTTCCTTTTCTTTGATATTTTAGTACTTTGTAAACAAATTTGTTTTCCATGAGACATGAAAAACCAGATAATTCAATAATAATCACATTTCTCACCGTTCCACTTTAGTCACTGGTGGAGGCACAAGATTGAGTGAACTGGTAGCAACACCACCTGAGCAAACAAAAATGCCAGGAATTTCTTTTGAGAACATCCAGTATGTTCGACAGTATCTATCCATACCAAGTGGTTGTAAACGCAGAGCACTACGGCATATTGCAATCATTTTCTACAAAAAAAGTTTTATTAACTGTTCTTTACAATTATTTAATTGAGAATTTTGGATTCTATTTTAGTTTCTATAGGCAATGCCACCATTAAGGCTATAAAGGTGGCTTTCCTAGCCAAAGAATAGATGTTCACTGAACTTTGAAGAATACTTTTGACAAATGTGAAAGTATAATCAATGCAATTAGAACTTTCTACACTGGACACTATAATTGCACCATTTCCTGAGAATATTTTTTATGGAGATTGTTGCAAAATTTTATTAAAGTAGCAGTTTTTTTCAGTTAATAACTTGCTAACCTTTTTAGGAAACTTTAAAGATGTTTAGAACTTGATAGGAGTCACACCACGAGGCATAACAAAAGTCACATCACAATGTATGACAGGAGACATCATGTCTCTCCTGTGGAACCAACTTATGCACATACCTTCAATTCCATAGAAATTTTATTCTCTTCTCTCTGAGCTGCTTCCATTTTTTCCCTAAGAATTTATTAGTCAAGATTATAACAGATAAACTTTACTAAACATTTAATAATCATAAGGGATGAGGTACTAGAAATTTCGATTGCTATACATAATGCTCCATACATTTCCAATTCTTTTTTCTTTTGAGCTTCCTTTTCACCTTCCGCTTTAATGGCATCAATTTGTCTCTGAGTCATTCCACTGAATGCTGAAATTTCCTATGGCAAAAAAGTGTAGGTGGGGACATTTCTATATATTTTGAGAAAGACATTAAAACATTTTTAAAGCTTTTCTAAACAAGATATAAGAAAAAAATATTTACAATTAAAGGGCTGTACAGAAAAATAAATATGCAGATTAGATACGCATAAGGCAATACAATCATTTGCGTTCGCTAAAAAATAGCTTACTTTTCTAAACATTACCTAATACAGGAGTCAAAGTTGAGTAGGATTATTGTCAATAAGACACAAAGTTTTTACACTGTCAGTTCTTCAGAAATTTCAAAAACATAACTTCCAAATCTATTTATAAAAATGTAAAATCACATCAATTTTCTGGAGTGATTCATTGGAAATTTAAAATTAAAATTTTAATAAACATTATTATTGGCTTTTTAACACCTATAGTAGCCCTATTTTCAGGTTAGTTTTATTAATTTTAAAAGTCATCTTTGATAAATGCTCAATAACTGCAAACAAAAGATAAAACATTGAAATATGGTATGAACTTACTGTTTGCTTTTGAGAATCTACCTCCTTCACATCTTTGGAATCAACATTTTCTTCTTTAGTTTGCGCAGATTTCATAAAGTTGTCAATCGTAGCCAACCGCTAGTAAAGTATATAAAAGCTTTATTTATATAAAAAAAAATTTTTCTCAATTGCAAATTAAATGAAAAATTCTAAGACAATACAATACCTGCATTTCTTCCTTTTCTCTTTTTAACTTCATACGTTCTTTCCGACAACTTTCAAGTTCACGACTAAAACGAAGATTAACAAATGCCTGCTTCGATTATTCATACATCGAAAACATTATATATACTTGATTATTCATACATCAAAAACATTTTACTTGATTATTCATACATCGAAAACATTTTAGAATATCACTTATGTTAACATAAACAACCAAAAACTTTTCAGGGAGGAAAAAATTCTGGTAAAGAAATAGAATGAGCAAATAATACAAAAAAAAACATTGCTTGTCATTTCTTGAATGACATTCCATGATTCCATGATTCCATGATTCTAATTGTTTTATTTCTTATAATTTATTGTTTGGTTTGTTGGGATTAGTTAAAGAGATTTTGTTGCGAGATCAAACAAAAACAAAAACAAAGACAAAACAAAAACAACAGCATACTATAGCTTTAATTTGTCGTCTTCCAATTCATCGTAATGAAATGAAAAATCTTCTGATTCCAAAATGATATGCAACATATAAGTTAATACCTAAACAATAAAAGTAAATATAATTTTGTTATGTTTTGCTGTCCATGTCCATTAAGTTCATGCAAATTTCATTACTTTTATCACGTGAGATCGTTTTTAAAAAAGTGCTGACTGCCAAAGTGTCAATGCTACTTCTTCATAAATGAATATGAGAAGCATCTTGGATAAGACAGGAAGAAGGGAAAGATTGAAGCCGTTTTTAGGGGGGAAATTAACTGCAATTGTTTTAAAAGAGACAAATGTGAAGAAATACATTGAACCAGATGAAATTCAAAAAGGACAATAACAAAAAAGAATTAAAACTGCTTACTGTCAACTGATCACAAGTGTTCATTTGATGAAACTCGTTTGATTCTAATTGTGCACTAATTGTCTTCAACTAAGAAAAAAACAATGTCATCAAAAAAGGACTACTCACACAACAAGCTACTTACAATGGAAAACAAGGACCACAGCAAAATAATTTATTACAGTTAAAAGTTTAAAAAGATGATTTTCTTCACCATTATTTACCCACCTGGTACTCTTCAGTGTTGCAAGCTAGTTCACTTTTTTTCTTCTTTTTCTAAAGTTTTTGTTCAGAAAAGAAATTATTTATAAAATTGACATGCAATGTGCAGATAAGTCTGTACGTTATTATTCTAGTGGTTATTCCATGGTAATTCTTATTTTTACCTTATGACTTTCCCACTCTTCATCATCACTTTGTAAAAACACATTTTCTTCATCAATACTTTCATTAAGTTCATTTCCAAGTTCAGCCTTTTCCACAGCTAATGCTGCAGCTTGTGCCATTTCCAATGCTTTTTTCTGTCTTTTTTTCTTTTCGATTTGAGACTTTAGAAATTGTTCTGTTAGATAAGATGCAGAATACTCTGTAAGTGGAAGATCAGCAAGTTCAATCTTCAAACCTTTGACCTAATAGAAATAAGACAAATTGCAATGAATGCTGACTGTTTTCTCGTTATCATATGGCTTAGAGTTGGGTTTTATGCCTTAATGTTCTGCCACCTTGTTTCAAGACTCTTTATCTTTCGCCGATGGATCTATTGCTATTGAAACATGTTGCTTATAGAAAATTAGTAAACCTAGCAAAAATCGATATTTTTTATTTTAAACTTAAACAATCTCAACTTTTCTTCTTCATTTAATAGCATAAAAATTGTTTGTTAAATGTTTTATATAGACCAAGGAAATCAGGCAGTAATAAAGTGTAACTCAATTTGCTTGCTTTGCCTATTGATGTACAACAAAAGTGTAGCATGGTCATGCTTTTTTTGCATTGCCTAAAAAAACACGATGAAGTCTTAAGTATGAATCTGCAAAATAATTTCAATCCAAATTTTTCATTATTTTATGTTTAGCCAGGCAAACATACTTTTACACCGGGTAATCTAGTCGTACATGCACTAGCACGATATAACAGATTTTTAAATTGCAAAAAGTTGACAAAAAAGTAACTTAAAAATTAACAAAAAATCTGATTGGGTAATTATGTTACCTTATAGTCATCACTTGTAAGAACAACTTTTAAGAACAGTAAAAGAATGTTTAATATAACATTAGCTGCACCACCATCGGCACTCAAACCATCCATGAGTTTTTCTATAAAAGAATATTATAAAATGATTTGTTTTGTAAAATTGGGAACGTAAGAAAAAATCACAAGATGAAAGAACGAAATATTATATATATTTCCTCAAAACACATTTATGTGAACAACTAAAAAAATTTTGTTTGTGAAAATATAGGTCGAAAAAAAGAAACAATATAATGTGCAGCGCTGTTAAAGAAAATCCCTAAAGATAAATTTCTAAAAGAGAAGAGGTAATAAGACAATGAAAAATATTTTTAACATCTGTAGCATGATATATTTTCACAAACAAAAGGCCAAAAATATCACAGAAAAGAAAGTTAAGAGTAAGAGTTTGGGGTTTAGTAGTTTAAACATATTTCACCTTATCTCCAAAATGTCAGAGATCAGAGCATAGTGAAGTAGAGAAATCAAAATTGGCAACCACATGCGATCATACACTTTTATGCACAAGATATATGTGTAACTAGATGATGATTGTTTAAAAACAATATAAAAAAATGGTTTATCTCAAATACGAAGCAAAATCACAAAGAAGGTAGTGGACAAAAATTGGTATTCTGATTCATTGTACTTCCTACAAATAAAAAATACAGCCAGAAAATATTTTTTTATCAATTTTGGGTATCGATGGCTCTTAAATTCAACATCAATCAAAAGCATTAATTAGAAGGAGTATGGTCCAGTTCACAAGGAAGTTAGGGACAGGCAAACCTAAAATGGTTTTAGATATAAATGCCCTTTGAAAAAAAAAACATTACTTTTTCTTCGTTATATTTTTGGGATGATTTACAGGAGCGAAAAGCAAGTTTAATGTGTGCAATGAGTTGCATTCCTACAACCTTTCTAATTCACAATGGCACTCAGCAATTGCAAAGATAAATGCTCACAAAAATTCCCTATCTTTGCCAATGGAAATTTTCTTTAAAATGGATAAAACTTGAAGTTAAGTGTTGCTCTTATTTTCTCTCTTAGTTCGTATGGGAGTATACTTTGCAAAGCAAAATATAAATTGCTGACACGAAACACAAGTTCACCCAACATGAAGTAGGCAATGGCATTTTTTTGCAGAAGCTATTATTATTATTAGTATTATTATTATTGAAATTATTTACCCAGGATAGCCTCTTAAGTTCCTATTGGCACTGAAAGCTACAAAAGCTACGAAAGCTACGAAAGTCGTGCAGGCACAGCAATCGCTCAACTAGACAACCGCCTAAGATATCAATCCTATTCTCATTGTGAGCACTAAGCAGAAAGGATAGATTCACACTTTTATAGTCTCTGGCATGACTTGATCAGGGTTTGAACCCAAAACCTCCCGCACTGGAAGCGAAGGCTCTACCATACGGTTAACTATTGAATTAGGAAGGTGGGTTGCATATAGTGTGAGCATGCAGCTCCCCAGGACTTCATGGCTTTTAAGATTTAAAGCTTGCGTAGTATTTAGAGGTAAAAATAATTCAACCCAAACTACCTGCTGTCATATTTGGTTGATCTTCAGGTGAAAGAAACTTCTTAAACGTGTTGACAAACACCACTATCATTGCAATGTCACCAAACATCTTGTTTGCCAGACCCAATGGCATTTTCACCTGCTTTGCAATTGGGAGATTTTTTAAACCAACCAATTCCAAATCATCTCTTCGCTAAAGAAACCCAATGTATGATTATCGTTTTTTACAGAGAGTATTTTCTCATATTTGAAATAATTTAATGCTCAAGTTTCAAAGTGCAATCAATGATATTAAATCCTTGAGAATTTTTTTGAACTGCTTGCCTCGTGGTCTATATATGTTTGTTTGTAGCAATAACAATACAATAAAAATAAAAAGTAACATTCTTTCAAGGTAAATGTTTTTAAGGTTGTTGTTCATACCTCTAATGGCATAAAATGTTGCTGATTCAGCATTTGAGTCATCTGACTAACGCTCACTGTTCCTCCTGCTGTTGCTATTGTTGTTGGTAATCTAGGCTGGGCTGACAGTTTTGTTACAACAGGTTTGCCAACAGGAATGATAGGTCGAACAGGACTAAGTATTTTCAAAGATGTAGGACCCGTTAGTGTCAACAAGTGTTTTCTTGCAGCTTCTCTATTAAAAAGCAGAATATTGTGTATTAAGATGAATCAACATTCAAAATAAACATGGAAAAATAGTTACTCTTACTTTTTATCTGCAATTATCTTTGCTTGTTCTTGTGGAGATAATTTTTTCCTATAATTTAGTGTGTATTATTAAACTGTTGGCTTATATATTTATCCATTCTGTATTTGCAAGATTATTTTGTCATTTAATGTAGTTCATTATTTCAGAGATGTGTCTTACAAAATGTCACTTAAACAATGCCTAAAATAACATTTTAAAATCTGGCAATCGCACCAAAAAACTTACTAATTGAAAATGATTGATTGAGAAAACTGTTTGGTTTTCGTTAGTTTCTACCAATCATTAAAGCAAGCGGTTTGATTTTAGAAAGGAATTCACTTCTTAAGTATCAATAATATTACATTAATAATATTTCACTATTTTTAAGACTTTTTATACTTTTTAAGGTCGTCGATAAGGATTTTCTGTTCGATAAACTAATAACTTATGTGACGTTATTCTGTGAAGATGTAGACTAAAACATTCTCAATGAATAAAGCATAGGGAATGCTATACTGTATGTTTTCTGTGATTGTCTGAGTTATACGAGAGTAATTTTATTTATCATGTTTTGAGATAAATATCTTTCGTAGAAATAAAATATTTGCTGTTTTAGAGTATTTAAATTGTGTATTTAAATTTATTATAAATATTTTTCTGTGTTATTTTTGTATTAAACATCCTTCAACAGGTGCTTTTATTTAATTTGCTATTTTAGAAAAAAAATGTTTAGAAAAAAAAATCTCAAGATTATTATATGCAGTATGTTGATTTTTTAAAATAACACACTGCAAGTAACTTTGAGAAACAGAACAAAACAAAAAAGTCTCAAAATTATTGTATTTTGGAAGTAGTATTATTTCTTGGAAATTATTTTTTACTAATGATGTTCTTTCTACTGGTTTGGATTGGTTCTTTTTTTAATTCCTCTTTTACATATTCTGGTGGTTTATGAGCATAAGAAGAAGATGTGAACTCTTCACTCAATAGTGACCCCAAATTTGACTACTGAGATGATTTCAATACATTCAAAGACAACCATATATATATGCAGTGTTACGTCACAAATCAACAGATTAATAATGAACCGAGTTGGGTTTTGTTCAATAATGGTGGCAACCGTTAATTTAATTATTACTTTTTTGGGACAAAATTTGGACGTATATGGAGATTTTTTTAAAATGCTCTAAAAAAAACTCCATATACATCTGACTTACCATGTTTCTGGATCCATGTCAATCGCAATCACTACACTTTTGGCAGGAACTATTTGACGTGAAGCAACGGTCTGCAATGGTGAAATGATCCTAAAAGCGATTCTAAAAATTAAATATATAACACACCACACTTGAGGATTCTTTCGATTGTGGTAACATTTCAAGAATTAGTTCAGGGGAAAAAATGAACAGGAAGTTATTTGATAGTTTAATATGAATCTTCTTTCTGAGCATGGTCATGGTTTTGATGTATTTCATAACACTACAAAGCATCAGCATTGCCTAGAAATCACCAAATCATACAAAAAAATGTTGAAATGAGATAAAAAATTTAGGAAATGCTTCCCATGTTTCGACACATTTGAAAACATTTCTTCAATGGAAAACTGATTCTTCACCTAATACAAGCAAAAGTTATTAGGTGCCTTTATCCTGTACTGGCAATTCCACTGCATGCACACACAACAAAATAGTAAAGAAAGAAAGAAACAAGTTTAGCTTACTGTTTCTGTGTGTTGCTAAATGTAAGTTTATTGGTAATCTGAATTGGTATCTTGGAAACATTTATTGGTAATTTTAAAGGTACTGCTTGGCCACCTTGCTTTAAACATGCTGACGTCAGCTAATATGAGGAAAGTAAGGGACAGAAGTTAGTAATGACAATAATAATAAATTCGATAATAAATTTACCTGCTCCTAAAACAACAATAATTTATTTTACTTAAATTACATAATTTATTTATAAAACCGTTTACTTTGTGTGTATCTTTGCATATACATCTTAATGTTCAAACCTCATCAATAGCGAAAACAAAAATTAAACCTGAAGTAAGTAAGTAAGTTGTAAAGTATGTTGCTCATATCCTTGATTTCAAGTGTTTTAAACAATGCATTGATGGAACTTACCATTCTGCTTGAGTTACTTGAATTTGGTATAAGTTTATTGTTTGAAAGAATGTCCCTTTTATCAGTGTTATCTTTGTTGTCAACTTTTTGCACCTTCAAAACTTTAACACCATCTTTATCAATCTTTTTAAGAATATCATTAACTGTACACTCTTTCTCTTTTTCACTAGCAGAGATAATTTTCACAGTTTTTTCCTCTCTGTTTTTAAGAGGAGACATGCCGGAACTTAGCTGTTTCTTGATTACCGACAATGGCACCTCCTCGTTATCTGAATCATCTTCAATGAAGATAGATTTTTTTGTTAGCAAAGACGTTGCATTTTTCTTTATTGGTGCTTTGTTCTTTGAAAGCTGTTTTTTCGATTGCTTAAACTGTTTATCTTTCTTATGTTGTACTTTATCAGAAATAATTTTTATTGGACCTCCCTTTGATGTTAGATCAATTACACCAGATGATTGCTTCTCAGTTTCAACAGCATTAATTACAGCATTCTTTTTTACAAATGTTGGCATTACAGTTTTTTTCGCAAAATTTATTCTTGTCTGTTTCAATCCCCTTTGAGGTAATTTTACTTCCTGTCCATCCACCTTTGGTGGAGTTGATTCAACTTGACTCGTCTCTAGTTCCATTGCATAATCTATAAAATAGGGAAATTATGACCCCTGCAGATATGATAAGTCCTCTAATGAAATTCTTCTTTTCACAACAGCAAAATTCTTTTTCTCTGATTTTCTCTAACAGGGTTCGAATTAGAAAAGTAAAGTCGGTTCGCAAAAATTTCAACACTCTTTCAAACTACCTGTTCTATTCTAATTTTATTTTCTTCATTGCGCACGCAACTTTACTCATAAGAAGTTAATAATATTAACTGAACTATTTGTCGATATTGAAACTGAAAACTTTAAAAAAAAACATTTTGACTTTATAATTTTGTCTAAACAACAGCCTTATGATAAATAAACATGTACATATTTTACGCAATCATTTATAATCAGCTGCGCTTGATAAATAAGGTTTTAATAACAATTTCTTATAATAAAAACGACTTTTCGGAAGCAAATGTTACGAAACTTGCTCACGTATTTTCAGTCGAAACTTCAATAAATATGTACAAGTGAAATACGCTAACGGAAAGGGTTATTATTTCTTCTCCCGACATAAAATAATCAAGCAAAACATGAGAATTAAATGGAAACACAACAAACAAAAAGAAGGAATGATTAATTTTTAATATCGCAAAAAAAGACAATGAAGTGTTACAAAATTATTTTATTTGCAATTTTATCATTTTCTTCACAAAGTAATTCGCAAAAATGGCATTTCGATTCGCAAATTGCGAATTGCTAATTCGAACCGTCTAATAAAGTATAACAGTCCAGGTCATATGAATTTTAGCAGCTGAGTGATACTTCACTCGCCTCGATTGTCGTAGGTGCGTGATGAATTTCACGTGTCTTGCCTTAATTGAGGAGAGTGATTATTCAGTTTTCATAATTTGAGGTGCGTGATAACACATATGAAAAGTGTGGTCGTCTGGTAGGCCTACTGAGTAATTGAATGTATTTGCATCTTTACTAAAGGACTGTCTCAAAATTTCTGTACGTAATTCGTATCAAAACTTCGTATCAATGATCAGCCCTTAAAATTAGCGTCGGCATTCGGCACTGCCGACGTAAAATACGAAGATACCGTAGTTGCGTCGGCAAAAAAATTGTCGACGTAATTTTGTTGTGAAATTTTAATGAATGCCACGATCAAAAACAGTCGGTGTTATTATGAAGAACGTAAGGTATAGAGAACATTAAAGTCGGCCCCTTTCCTTCATGCTGACACTCTTATGCTCGGCTGGTGCATTACACTGAGACTCGAGCGAAAGACGGAAGACCATTTGGAACCATGCCACAAGTCAGTCCGACCTTCATCGTCACAGAGAATACTGCGAGAAGAGTGCGCACCCATGCAAGTTAAATATAACCAGAACATGGGAGAGGTTAGGTGTCCTGTACCTTAATACAGCTTTCGGACGAATGTTCTCGTGATGTAATACCAAAGAAAAAACTGTTGAATAAAGTTTAAAAAATCTTTTTAAAAGGGGAAAGAGAAATCAAATATGTTTAGTAATAATAATCGAAAAAATTGTATATCGTATTAAAAAGAAGTCCAGAAGTTCTGTCTCCCACACGACACAGCAGGCAAAAGTCAGCCCTGCCCTCGGTTTTGTGAGAAGAGATGTTCTGCGAAGACTCTAACAATTGAGTCTCCTGTACAGTTTTGCTTCATGTTAAGCTGTGCCAGTGACAAGCATTTTCGAAGCATGCCACCGGCGACTTCTGCGATATACAACCTAATGATGCCCTAACCTAATGAATTCATCTCGAAACATAAAAAGCCAGTAACATTAAAAAAGAACAACAGGTGTTATTACGCAATGCAACGTATTCAATTTCTAAAAATAATTCATTTTTAAACGTGCATGTTTTTCATTTAAATTCCGAACTTTAAGTCATTTTTTTCTTTGATTATTAGTATGGTAAATAATTACTTTATACAAAAGACATTTCAGGTGCGCATTATTGAAGTGACTAAAGTGTTTTTGGTGCGTGATTGAAAACGCTGCTCCATTGTTGCAGGAGCGTGCGGAGGTGCGGGGGCGCGCGCACCTCAAAAGACCAGGACTGTATAAGAGTAACATTTTAGTCTAAGTTTCAAATTTTTAGTATGGTTAATGTAACTACAAATTTTAACTTCATACCTGTTACATATTGTACAAATTAGTTGTTGCGTAATTGACAAACATCAAAGAGTACACAAAATTTGACTCTTTACTTTTTCTCACGTATATATTTTTGATTTTGAATGTCTAAACATAAATATTTAAAAGCTTCATCTGACATTATAATATAGATAAAAAAGCTATGAGATTGTTAAGGTATCCTCACTTGAAAAAACTAGCTGTGAAGACACATATAGGCAAAGGACCAATAAAACAGCATTAGATTTTAGACAGCTTAAAGGCGCGTAATCACCCTTATCGAAAAAACTTAACATATACATTTTTTTTATTTATTTCAAAGTTCAGACGGAGTTATGACTTTCCTGAAAATTTGAGGATATAAAACTTACTAGAATACTAAATGGAAATAATCATCATCATCATTCTCGGCTTAACGTCCGTTTTCCATGCTAGCATGGGTTGGACGGGGCATATTAATGACCCTCTTCCAATCTGATCTAGACTGTGTTAGATCTAAACTCAACTTCCTCTGTATCAAGTCTGTCCTTATAACCTCCTGCCAAGTCTTTCTCGGTCTGCCTCTGGGCTTTGCCCCAGGAACTATCAAGTCTCTACACTTTCTTACCCAATTATCCTCCTCCATTCTTTCCAAGTGCCCCAACCAATTCAATCTTCTTATCTGGATAACATCTTTAATTCTACGGAGACTTAGCCTGCTTCTTAGCTCATCTGAACTCTTTCTGTCTCTCAGACTGGCGTTACACATCCACCTAACCATTCTCATATCATTCCTTTCTAAACGGTCAAGATCTTCCTGCTTCACTGCCCATGTCTCACTACCGTACAACATAACACTTCTTACACAGGCCTCATACAACCTACCTTTTACCTCAATTGACAGGACTCTGCTAGTCAACAAAGGAAGTAACTCTCTGAACTTTTTCCAAGCAGAACCTATCCTGCAAGTAACACTTCTTCCAACACCCCCTTCACTGCCCAACATATCACCTAAGTAACAATAAATAATAATGATACTTATTATATCATTATATATATATATAAATGAAAGAAAAAACACATGTATTAAGACAAAATATATTTCGGCTAACAAGCCTTCATCAGTTGTAAAATATTAAAATCAAGTTACATCTTTTATGTAAAATTGGGCAAATATAATACGCTTGAACGATTAACAGCAAAAGCATTGCTATATAAATACGTTTAGAATAACATAAAAAGTTTTTAATCCTGTGGGTATAAATCGCTAAAAGAGAAGTATTTGCATATGTACATAGTTAAAATTACAGATGTTTTAACATATAAACAATTAAAAATGATTATGTCCAGAATTTTTACAATAAAAAATCTATTGACAATTAAAAGTGTGGTAAATTAGCAAAAGAACAACTAAACCGATCATTGCTTAAATTAATGACACTGCGACGTAGCTGGGAGAAAGAAAATAAATAAATCAACGAGTAAGAGATAGACATTTAAGACACACTTACGAATACATAAAACAGTCCCTACCCATTCCAGCTGGACAGAATGTGCAGAGTACACATTGAAGTTTTAAAGTACAGCTGATATCCCAGGAATGGATGAATGGGAGACCATAACTTAGACTTTATCAGCAAGCAATTATCCGGCACATAGAACCGGGTTGTATAGAAATCAATCATTAAAATATGAAACCTCACAACATCCCGGACTGGGTCTTATAACTTAAATGCCCAGCAAATGCCCACCTCCATCTAAGCCGTATAGGTCGTTCCCATCCGCCTAAGACCCCGTTATACCTTAAGATTTTCCCAAACTGTACCGTATTATCTTCAATAAAAATAAAATAAAATCTAGTGTATATATGTGAGGAGGCTAATAGTGTAACATTTGTTTAAGAAGATGCCGCTACGGCAGTTACACTATAAAAGATAAGCGGAAGAAAACGTTAGAGTGCATGAGTTCTTTGAGAGCCTAATTAAAGGGACCTGTGCACTATGCGAATATAAAGGAAAGAGTAAGTTTGTATGTCCTATTGTTAACAATAAAACAGCAGTGGAAAAGAATAGAGATAAAAAAGTTTAAAGATGAAAGTTGAGGAAAATCTCACTACACTCGATAGAAATAAAAAAATAACACAACATATACACAACAAACGAATGCTACTACTCAAAGCCTCAAACCACCAAAGTACTACTAGACATAATGTTCTAGTGGACAAACAGACAGCGAAGTATCTTCGCCACTGTCACTGCGGTTAGACAGTGTAGCAGTAATACGCTAAGTGGGGTCACTGGATTTTCATCCAGTGTCCAAAGTAGATCCAAAATCACTGCATAAAACAAAAACAAAAACTAATAATACTAAATAAAGGATAAATACAACATTAATAATCCAAGGTAACCTCACGCTCATTAAGCCCATTAGGTTGGAATGAATTTAATTTGTGTTGCCAAAAGGATTCTTTACGTCTTAACCATGACAAACTTTCGGCATGGTCAATTAACGTAAATGACCAATCTTCCATTCCATTATGATCAGGCTGTTCAAAATGAGAGTGAAAGGAAAGCTGTATAACAGGCTTCCCTGAACTGAATTTCCGGTGGCTGCATTTATAGTTGTTAAAACGCACTCTAAATTTAGTGCTGGTACTACCAACATACTGTACGCCACATTTTCTACACTGTGCCAAATAAACAACGTTATCAGAATTGCAGTTCATTTTCTTACCTTGAATTTTAAAAGAAAAAGAAGAAGATCTATTTGTGAAAGAATCTGTTTCTTCCACATAATCACAAACACTGCAACGTTTGCTACCACACTTTTGACTCCCCCCACAAATTTTTCGACAAAAGATGCAACAAACTAGAGGCCTGGCTTCATAAAAGAGGATATAGTGATAAGTTGGTTCGAGAACAGATACTGAGAGCAAGGAAGTTTAAGAGAGATGAATTACTTGACAGGGAGAGGAATAAAAACACTTCTAAAAAACTCGTGTTCAATCTCACGTATCACCCTGCATTTTCTAAGGTTAAAAATATTCTGCGGGACATTCATCTTCTTCTTACGCCTAATCAAGAACACCGTGACGTCTTTGCTGCACCCCCAATAGTTGGTTTTAGGAGAGGGAAAAACCTTAAAGACATGCTGGTTAGGGCAAAATTGCCTGTGAAGGAAAAGGTATGTGGGGGGAGTCAAAAGTGTGGTAGCAAACGTTGCGGTGTTTGTGATTATGTGGAAGAAACAGATTCTTTCACAAATAGATCTTCTTCTTTTTCTTTTAAAATTCAAGGTAAGAAAATGAACTGCAATTCTGATAACGTTGTTTATTTGGCACAGTGTAGAAAATGTGGCGTACAGTATGTTGGTAGTACCAGCACTAAATTTAGAGTGCGTTTTAACAACTATAAATGCAGCCACCGGAAATTCAGTTCAGGGAAGCCTGTTATACAGCTTTCCTTTCACTCTCATTTTGAACAGCCTGATCATAATGGAATGGAAGATTGGTCATTTACGTTAATTGACCATGCCGAAAGTTTGTCATGGTTAAGACGTAAAGAATCCTTTTGGCAACACAAATTAAATTCATTCCAACCTAATGGGCTTAATGAGCGTGAGGTTACCTTGGATTATTAATGTTGTATTTATCCTTTATTTAGTATTATTAGTTTTTGTTTTTGTTTTGTGCAGTGATTTTGGATCTACTTTGGACACTGGATGAAAATCCAGTGACCCCACTTAGCGTATTACTGCAGGCCTTGCCATGAGCAAATAACCTCCCGAGCAATTAATTGCTCGCGTCAGAGTGTCCACGCGAGCAATTTTGCTCGCCATATTTTTCGCTAAAAAAACTTTACATTTAGTCTCTCAGGGCATCTTTTTCAGGAGAGGCGTGCGCCTTGGCACACACCTAAATCGTTTCAGGCGTGTGATTAAAACGTCTGCCACATTTCCAGTTTGGTCGGACATGTCCGTAGCTCGTTTCGAACTTTCGTCGGTTAAAACGTCCGATAGATTTCCGTCTTGGTCGGACACTTTTAGATCTCAGAATTATTGAATAGTCCTGGTCCTTTAAATCCACGAGCAAGCCTATTCATAACCAACCTGACCATCCTAGCTAATTCACCGACTCCTGACTTAGTTAAAAAACTACGTAGACATAAATCTCTTTTGCCTGGCCCCTTCGTCGTTGGTAACCAGGTCTTACACAAGAAATCCAAATGCGGAGGTGAACGCCGACGGAGCACGGATGACGCAAGTCTGCAAAACTGCACTTACAGGCGGAACAGACAATTTATCATGGATTTAATTGTAGATAATTTCTTCATTTGACGAAACAATTGGAAACCATAGCAGGTCCAAATTTAATGGATTATTTTCTTTATGCCGCAACTGTTATTCAAACAATTTTAAAAACGAAACCCACGTGCGGTATAATTTTTGTTTTCTGTATAAATTTTATGTACCTGACGTGTACCTTTTAAAAAGAGATTTTATTTATTAGTTTTATTTAAACCACGCGGATAAAGATTTTTTTCAATTTGAAAACGAAGCATATTTTTTCCTATTTGCTTGTGATGACCTGAAAAATAAACATTAAATTTATAAAAATGACAGTATAGTCATGCATACTATTTCGGACATGTAGAAAAGGAAGTTAAGATTGAGAGAGTCGCTATACCAGTAGACGCTCGATCATCGTGTTTGGGGTTCACGATTAAAAACGTCCCCCACTTTCTACTGCAAAATGAATGCGCAACAAAGATTAACCTTAAAGGAGTGGTCCCACGAAAAATCAAAAAAAATAATTTCATCTTATTTTATCGGAAATGTTTTATTTATTATTATAAAAAACTTTTTTAAAAAAAAGTTCTTTTTTTTCTCTTATTCGGCCCTTTTTTACAATCCTGTTTAAATAGCCGTGACGTCATAGTTGGCGAATGAATTTTTTGTGTGCTAAGACAATTCAGCAAATAGAATGATATTCTAGAGAACCCAAGATCGTAATTTCATAATTAGAAATATTTATTTTATTTTCTTAATTATAATCACATATTATATATTATATATTTTTGTGTTTATTCTTCCGAGTAAGGGACTTAGACACCACCCTCTTCAGGGAAAACTTGTCTTATTTTCCACACAACACGCGACGGTATAACTCGGCGATTGCCTTTTCCAAGTCGTTAGAAAACGAACCAAATGAATTGCTTGTAAGCAGCAAACCGAAAAAATTTGTTTGTAGGCGTGGCTTGCAGAAATTTCCCTCTTGTCTCGTGTAAGCATATTAAAACGAGACAAAGTTGCTTGAAATCCTCATTCTCAGTTATACATTTTATTCCTAAAAAAACAACGTACGATACATATCATTATTATTTGATATTTTAACAATACTTTTTATGTAGCTTAATCATATTTAAAAAAAATATGTTTAAGCACATATACCTTGGAATTGTTTGTCTGTTAATGCATCCACTTCCGTGCAACAAAGACAATCAATCACCCTAGTTTCAGCCTTGCAGTTATCCCACTTGCACCATTCGTTTCTCCCAACACAAAACTTTCCCAATGTTTTACTAAAAATATCGTTTCTCTCTCAGTTTCAATGTTTTTATTATCATCTTATTTAGTGGTCTCGAATTAAAAAAAGTTGCAGCCCTGTGCCTGTAAAAAGCTCATCAAAGGTTTCCATCTCATTATCACCGTCCTCATCTTCTCCAAAATTGTTTTCTTCTTCAATAATATCATACTCTAATTCTTCTTCGCTGTGTCTGTGTTCATATATGTGATCTGAGTATCAAGCTTTTCTTTCTCTCTCTCTCTCTCTCTCGAAACTAACATCGCCAATTATGACGTCACAGCAAAAGGTTCTTAATAAAAAGACGATCTTTGCGCATTGATTAAAAGATCAATAAACAATTTTTCGAAAAAAGAATAAAAACTTTATACTAATTGAATAGCGGAGAATCCAAAGAACAAATGAAAAAAAAATCGAAAATTTTGTGGGACCACTCCTTTAATGCCCGTATCGCACGCATTTTATAAAATGGCGAATGAACTGTTGCACCATGGGTGGAAAATAATCACACCAAATATCTTTTCAGTTTCACTTAAAAGACCAATCAATTCTTGAGAAAAACGTTTACACTTATCTCAAAATGTTAATATTTACGCGAGCAATAGAATGCTCGGTTAACGAGCATTTACGCGAGCACTACGTGGGCGCGAGCAATTGCTCGCGACTCATGGCAAGGCCTGTACTGCTACACTGTCTAACCGCAGTGACAGTGGCGAAGATACTTCGCTGTCTGTTTGTCCACTAGAACATTATGTCTAGTAGTACTTTGGTGGTTTGAGGCTTTGAGTAGTAGCATTCGTTTGTTGTGTATATGTTGTGTTATTTTTTTATTTCTATCGAGTGTAGTGAGATTTTCCTCAACTTTCATCTTTAAACTTTTTTATCTCTATTCTTTTCCACTGCTGTTTTATTGTTAACAATAGGACATACAAACTTACTCTTTCCTTTATATTCGCATAGTGCACAGGTCCCTTTAATTAGGCTCTCAAAGAACTCGTGCACTCTAACGTTTTCTTCCGCTTATCTTTTATAGTGTAACTGCCGTAGCGGCATCTTCTTAAACAAATGTTACACTATTAGCCTCCTCACATATATACACTAGATTTGATTTTATTTTTATTGAAGATAATACGGTACAGTTTGGGAAAATCTTAAGGTATAACGGGGTCTTAGGCGGTTGGGAACGACCTATACGGCTTAGATGGAGGTGGGCATTTGCTGGGCATTTAAGTTATAAGACCCAGTCCGGGATGTTGTGAGGTTTCATATTTTAATGATTGATTTCTATACAACCCGGTTCTATGTGCCGGATAATTGCTTGCTGATAAAGTCTAAGTTATGGTCTCCCATTCATCCATTCCTGGGATATCAGCTGTACTTTAAAACTTCAATGTGTACTCTGCACATTCTGTCCAGCTGGAATGGGTAGGGACTGTTTTATGTATTCGTAAGTGTGTCTTAAATGTCTATCTCTTACTCGTTGATTTATTTATTTTCTTTCTCCCAGCTACGTCACAGTGTCATTAATTTAAGCAATGATCGGTTTAGTTGTTCTTTTGCTAATTTACCACACTTTTAATTGTCAATAGATTTTTTATTGTAAAAATTCTGGACATAATCATTTTTAATTGTTTATATGTTAAAACATCCGTAATTTTAACTATGTACATATGCAAATACTTCTCTTTTAGCGATTTATACCCACAGGATTAAAAACTTTTTATGTTATTCTAAACGTATTTATATAGCAATGCTTTTGCTGTTAATCGTTCAAGCGTATTATATTTGCCCAATTTTACATAAAAGATGTAACTTGATTTTAATATTTTACAACTGATGAAGGCTTGTTAGCCGAAATATATTTTGTCTTAATACATGTGTTTTTTCTTTCATTTATATTATATACACATCACATGCATTGGCTTATACATTAATATATATATATATATATATATATATATAATAATGATACTTTAATATCTTGAATTTATTGTTGTTGTTTTCCAGCCGCCATATTTAACGATCTTGTTGATCTCTTATTCCCGTCTAATAAGTAGGCCATCGCAAAATGTTCGGGTGAAACCGTAGGTAAACAAACAGCCTTAATTTTAAATGAGCACTGAGATGGAGTTCGATAAAATCGCCATTATGGTAGGCTCCGTTCACGCTTTTTTTTTTTGGCTTGTTTTTTCTTTGTAAAACATCAAAAAACGGAAAGAAATTTTATCCCAGAGTTTCACCAATTAGATTTAATTTTCTCTTTATTCTATTCTCCATTGTTTTTGGAGACCAGACAAAACAAAACAAAACAGAAAGAAGAAATTACAGCATTGTCTTGTGGTTATTAATTATGATAATTAATGCTTATCACACTCTTTCTTTTTGTATTAGCATGACCGGGATTATTGCATATTATAAGCAAAAAAAACCAACAGGGGAGAATGCTCATTGTGATAGTTGAAGATAGTTGAAGCACTATGGAGATAATTAAATTTAGAGCATAAAAGGGGAAATTCTGAAAATTTAGGTATTATAATTGTCTAGATCTGTTACTGTCTCCATAAGGAAACGACTAACTGTTTGAACAAAGGAAAATAATCAAAAAGTAAGACAGCTAGTGAGACGAAGCTGTCTTCAGAAACAACAACAAGAAGAGGTCGGTGTTGCAAAGAAGTCTGATTTCAGTAAGTTAAACGTTTAAATAATAAAGAATAAAACAGAAACTTCGATTGATTTATCTGATTTATCATGTTTGGAACTTTGTTGATACATTTATAAAAGCATTACGATGGAAACACAGCTACAGATGCTCTCCCTCAGTCAATATTTTTTCTGTAATGGCAAGAATCCAACAACCGTGATCGATTTTGCCGTGCGTTTATTATCACATGATTTGTGCAATGAAATGCAATGGCGGTTCTGTAGGCGAAGAGAAATTGGGGTGAGTTTGTTATTTCTAAGAAACATTTGAACATGTTCTGGTTGTCAGTTTTCAATAAAATTTTCAGGATATATATTGTTTTCTTGTAATCTTTCAATTTTTACAATAAAATAGGCACCTCTAAAAAATTTGCCAACAGGGTGATTACGCGCCTTTAAAATATCTCTTAATAGAGTAATTCTGATTTTATCTATTATCCATACCAACACAAAGCATGAGGAGGTACTAGCTAGTATCTGCTGTGGTTTCCATGGTTCTTCTCACCTCACAATCAATCAGTTGTGACAAAGGTGGATAAGTCAAACTTTTAGCAAATTGGTACACTCTTGGCCCAATATGTTTCTTATAGTTACCATCACAAGAAAAGACATCAATTTTGCTCACCTGTTTCCATGTTATTTAGCCTTAAACTTAGCAGCAATTCAATATGGGAGTGAATGTTACCATAGCCTCAGGCTAACCCAGCCATGTGAAATTGGGGAGATTGCACACTGTGTGGGCCGTTGGATGCGTCATGGAGTTGTCTGGTAGAGCGTGTACCCTAATTGGGTCTGCGTAGCTCAAAATGAGCATTAAATACTCACCATCGCCATAAGCCATGGTCCATCCTGGAAATAATAGACAGGGTATATCCCTCGATATTTGTGAGGCTAGCCATGTGGCGTAAATAAACCTAATAACTCCCTTGGTGCCAGGCTATTATTGTGACATACTAGGCGAAGGCAATATAAATGGATGTTTAACAGGCAGAAATTTTAAAGTCTACCTCATGGGAAATAATTTCACACTTCTACGTGCCACGTAAAGTTATTTGGTGGGCTATGAGAAAATTAGGTGTGGATGAGTGGCTAGTTACGATGGTACAGTCTATGTACAGCAATGCTAGAAGTCGTGTCAGGATTAACGATTCACTTAGTGATGAATTTAGTGTAAATGTTGGTGTACATCAGGGTTCTGTACTTAGTCCTTTGTTGTTTGTTCTAGTCTTAGAAGCGCTGTCGATGGAGTTCAGAACAGGTTGTCCATGGGAGTTATTGTATGCAGATGATTTGGTTCTCATAGCAGAGTCGATGGAAGAATTAGTTGAAAAGTTTGAGAAGTGGAAGAAAGGACTAGAAGAGAAAGGGCTAAAGGTAAACACAGCAAAGTCTAAAGTCATGATTAGTAGCATTGCAGCCAAGTGTGACCTTGTAGTTGGAAAGTGGCCTTGTGGAGTTTGCAGGAAAGGGGTTGGTAGTAACTCAATTTTTTGTCAGACTTGCAAGCATTGGGTACATAAGAAGTGCAGTAGTATTAGTGGAAGGTTAAGAGCTGACATTCAGTTTGTATGCAAGCGTTGCAAAGGTGAGATTATAGAGAATGAAGTATTTCCAGCTTTAATGATGTACAACAGTGGCTCGTTAGAGATAGTTGAGAACTTCTGTTACTTAGGTGATATGTTGGGCAGTGAAGGGGGTGTTGGAAGAAGTGTTACTTGCAGGATAGGTTCTGCCTGGAAAAAGTTCAGAGAGTTACTTCCTTTGTTGACTAGCAGAGTCCTGTCAATTGAGGTAAAAGGTAGGTTGTATGAGGCCTGTGTAAGAAGTGTTATGTTGTACGGTAGTGAGACATGGGCAGTGAAGCAGGAAGATCTTGACCGTTTAGAAAGGAATGATATGAGAATGGTTAGGTGGATGTGTAACGCCAGTCTGAAAGACAGAAAGAGTTCAGATGAGCTAAGAAGCAGGCTAAGTCTCCGTAGAATTAAAGATGTTATCCAGATAAGAAGATTGAATTGGCTGGGGCACTTGGAAAGAATGGAGGAGGATAATTGGGTAAGAAAGTGTAGAGACTTGATAGTTCCTGGGGCAAAGCCCAGAGGCAGACCGAGAAAGACTTGGCAGGAGGTTATAAGGACAGACTTGATACAGAGGAAGTTGAGTTTAGATCTAACACAGTCTAGATCAGATTGGAAGAGGGTCATTAATATACCCCGTCCAACCCATGCTAGCATGGAAAACGGACGTTAAGCCGAGAATGATGATGATGATGATATGGTCTGCCTGGGAACAGCTCTTTCTAATTTAATTTTTTCATAACATCGATCAAAGATTTCAGCTAGGTAACAGGGATAGTAAGTATTAGGGAATAAATAGATACTTGATAATTGTCCATGTAAAAAAAAACATTGTGACAAAAAAAAATTTAAAAAAATTGACATGAATGTGATGGCCCCTATGGCTCCCCTTTTTTCCAATTTAAATGTACTTCTTTTCTATAATTCAAACAGTTCTCTTCTCTTCTGCTTTTTGACACTTCTCCTCTGGCCCAAAACTTTCTTTTCACAACTAAATTTAAAAATCAATTTTGCACCCATGGTCTATATAATTTTTTCACTTTTCGCTTGCCTAACATGTGCCCAATTTACCAACAGCTTTATTTTATAGCAGGTTCCCGTAAGCATGTATATATATACATGAATAAAATAATATTTTGCATCATTTTAGCTCAGTAAGCAGAGTTGTTAATTTTAGTTTTTTATCAATAGACACAATAAATGGAAAAATGGCTGCCACAGCCCTCAAAATAATAGTAATGTCCACCAAGCAAAATATAAAGGAATACAGAATATTTTTATCTAAAGTTTATGTGGCGCCGTAGATTAGTGGTTATAGCTTTCGTACTCTGTGCGGGAGACCGGGGTTCGATTCCTCTTGACGGCGATTCAACATGGGCGAGTGAATGTTACCATAGCCCCGGGTTAACCAAAGCCATGTGAGGGAAATTGGGGAGATGGCACACTGTGTGGGCCGTTGGATGTTGCCGGGAGTTGTCTAGTAGAGCGTGGGCCCTACTAATTGGGTCTGCGTTGCTCAAAATGAGCATTAAATACTCTAGGACTCTCCATCTAAGCCATGGCCCCTCCTGGAAATAATAGACAGGGTATATCCCTCGATATTTGTGAGGCTAGCCATGTAAAATATGCACATCTATCTATCTATCTATCTATCTATCTATCTATCATGGTCCAGTAAAAGACACATTTTTGGAGAGTTATTAATAAGAACACTTGATCTTTTGCATGGCAGGAAGCTGGTATGTCATTTTCAAAAACGCGAGTTAACAAAATCCAGCTCAATGAGATTATTGTGCTTGCAGGCCTTTCGTAGCTCAAATGGGAGCTTTAAATGCACTAAGACCTTCTTTGCAGGACCCTCATCGATAACAGTTCTAGCTATTCTGGATAAATAGTGGCCCCCAGTGGAAACAATCCACTAACTATAGGTTTTTGTGATTTTCTGGGCTAGCCACCTTAAATATTTATTATTATTATTATTATTATTATTATTATTATTATTATTATTATTATTATTATTATTATAAATAATAGTAGTAGTAATAATAATAATCAATACTACATACCAGAGAATTGGGTCGGGGAATTCATGGAAGAAAACTGTTAAACATTTTGGAAAAAAGTGTTTAGAAGAAAAGAAGATAACTGTTTTTTTTAAAGAAGAGGAGTGAGCCATAGGGGTCATTATTGTAGAATAAAATGTCTTAGCCAGTAAGCTAGCTAGATATATCATGCTATTGGGAGGACCCTAAATTTATTTTTTATATAGTCCCTGACAGTTGAAGCAACTTAACTTTACATCAATAAAAAACAAAGCTACATCATCATTAAAACCTGACTAAACATTTCTTTGTCTAGCTGTGTCATCAGTCCCTCTAAAACAAGAAAAACATCAAGGGCCAAACCAGGATACCAAAAATAACATAGTGTGTGCCTGCTGGTGAAGTGAATTCTAAATCCTTTAATCAGGTTTGAGAATAAAAATTAACTAAATAGGGGCCGTGGAAAATTATAATGCGGGTAATATAAATTTTAAGTGTGAGAAAGAACAACAACAAAAACCTGACTTCCTTCCAAAATATTCTGTGTTCGGTAAATTGCTTTTAATCATTTCGCGCGGCGTTGACGAGAAAAAAAACAGGAAAATACTCAAACCCAGTCTTTTTTAATTCCCCTAGATGAGAACACTGGAAACGAACTTTCATCTTTGTAAAAACTTACTGAAAAAGTCTTAGTGCATAGGTAGTATTAACACTGTTATTGCTTATGTCCAAGCTTTTTGGAGAACGGTGCTGTGTATAATATTATGAAATTAAATTAAATTTCTCTTTGTTTGAGCACACACGATATAGGACAATTTATGAAAATATGCGCGCCCAAAAATAGTTTTAACCTTCCCAACCTTGTTACCAGGACTTCGTGATAAAACTTTGACGGCCGGCAGGGCCCCAAAAGCGGTCCTTTTAAAAAGCATCCCGCTCTTCCAATATAAAGGTTTTTCTGCTGAAAAGTTTCGTCATGTTTTGTAATCCGTATTTAACCCTATTATACCTGGGGCGGGGGGCACAAAGTGCCCGCGGCAATTTTGACTAGGCATAACATTGGATACACACGTGACTAAGTGCTAAAATTTTGTGACTATTCCTAACTTTTATTAGGGCTTCTGATGAAAAAAAAAATTTTTGGAAAATTTTTGTACTTTGCTGGGGCTATTGCATTTTTTGGACGGGGGTAAATTTTTTGGAATTTTGAAAACCGTTGACATTCATGTAAGAATGTTATAAGATGTTGTATTGGATATATAATTATTTATTACATGTATGTTGGTTACTAAGTGGTAACCAAGGTGTTGCTAAGGTGATATATGGTTACTAGGGACAAAAAGCAGACCAGATTTGAAGGAAATATCGATCCAGCAAATTGACGTCATTTCGGATCCCAATGACGTCATTATATTGTTTTCCTTACCTCGATTATCTTTAAATGCCCTATTCTACATATATGTCAAGTTTAATGACATGAGCATCAATATTTCTGGTAGAACGGGTCTTTTTATCTTTATCGTTAAAATAAGAAATTTTTTTGCCGAAATGTCGTCATTTTTTATCCCAATGACGTCATTAAAATTACTTTTTTCATGTGAAACACATATTTTGGTAGTCATTCCACAAATCTACCAAGAATCAAGGCCGTATCATTAGTATCACGCGAGAAATTAAAACGTACTGAAAAATTGGGAAAATGACCATTTTTCACATGTGTGACGTCATTTCTAATCCCTATGACGTCATTAAATTATTTTTTTACCTGGATTGAGTTTGTACTAAGACATTTTCCAACTGATCCAAGTTTCATCACTTAAGCACAAGTGGTTCAGGGTTTATGGCCCGCGGGCACTTTGTGCCCCCCCCCCTCCCCCCAGGGTTACAAGGGCCAAAAAAGCTCAGGTATAATAGGGTTAACCCAAACGAATTGAAATTACTTCAGCTGTAACGAGAAAAAAAACTAGCCAATAAAGATTTCAGCTTGTGTTAAACTGACTCAAACCCACCAAAACCTCATAAAAGTTAGTAACAAGTTGAAGTTTGGTCAGGATATCTCAAACAAAAGACTCGCCCAAAAAAACCCCGGGAATATGACACCGGGAATGTACAAAATTTAACCTGACTTTGTAAAATGGCGCCTGACGCAAATGTCTCTTAAAAGTCATCACTGTTGTTGCTTTTAGTTCTAACCTCAACAACCAAAAGCCTGACCCTGAGTTTGCTTATAAAAAACCTGAGAGCATAAAAGTTTACAACTTAATCAATTTATAGGTTTATGTAGAATCAAATTCGTTCGTCATTTTATGTTAATTTTTTTGTATGTTTCTTTAGAGGGAAACTCACAAATTGAAAAGTTTCTACTAAACATCGGTTTGACGTGAGGGAGGGGTAAGCCTTTTGACATTTTAGTATTTCATACAATGAAATATCGCTCTTTTGCAAATGGAACGTACTTTGAACTGATTTGTTGGGCATACGCTACACATGAAGCGAATTTTTGAATGTTTGTGATTTCAGGAATTGTTGATTGATAAACATTATTTCTTGGCTTTTCAAAAAGGGGTTAATATACGTTACTGAGTCATATCTATCTAAAAGATTATTAACACAGATATCAATATACATTCAAATAAAAAAGGAGTAAACAAGGTAATTACGAAACATAATATTTTTTAAAAAAAAATTCTCTGCTACATAACAAAAGAGCTCTGCGTTACGTAATTATTGAAAGGTCCCTATCCCTGGTTGAAAGCTGTCAATCATAGATTCTTTATTTTTGCGCCTCTTTTCTCAGATGATGTTGTGTTTTGTCTTTGTGCCTGAAGAAATATAAACGTTAGCCGATCATATCATGAGTACTATAAGAGCAATATTTCAAAAGCGTATGAATATGCTCAGAAGTATGTAACTATGCATTTTTTTAAGAAAAAGTTATAGCTTTTTGTCAATGCGACTAATCGAAAAATAAAATGTTGCAACCAACAATATCGACCCCAGCGTTCTTTGAGATAAACCTCGAAGTTTTATCTTAAACAGATCTGGGGATGAGAATAGCAACCAGCGTACTTTGTGAATGGTTGTAGTAGCACTGTCAACTTGTAATCATAAAGTTGCAGGTTTGTGTATCACTCCATGCAGTTTGAATGAAGTATTGTCAATCGATTTGAAACCGTCTTGAAAGCGATACAGTTTGTGTGGCAGGCAAGCAAGTTACACCAATACTACACGTATCACTGACGGTCATAGTTACAAGTGGAATGGAGGAAGCTTTTCTTAGCCAGATCCCCAAGGAAGTTGAACTACTCCTTACTTGCTTATTAAATAATGCGCTTATAAATAACCTAAAGTTTTACCTTTTAAATACAACGAGGATAACGAGGATGAGTATAAGTAGAACGCCAATCCCTGCTCCGACACCGAGATATAGCGGCGTGTTGTTGCTTGAATCTTCGTCGCTTTTAACTTTTTGTTTTTCGTTAACTATATGTTCCTTCTTCGATATTGTGGTAGGTGGCAGGGTATTATCAAAAGTTGCTTTCTCATTTTCAGTGGTCTTGTTCTGTTTTGAAAAAACCGTCGAATTTTCTTTGGTTGGATAGATTGGCTCTGTGTGTGACGTCTTTATTACGGTGGTTTTCTTCGTCGATTTGTATTTCATTAGCGTCGATGCCGTGGATGCTTCATTAGTTGTTTTTATTATTGTCGATTCTGTGGACATTATTGTAGTCGTCATAGATGCTTCGTTAGCCGTTGTTTTTATGGTTGATGATTCTTTGAACATCGTCGGCGTCGTGGATGCTTCTTTAGCCCTAGTTTTTACCTCTGTTGTTTCTGTCGACAATATTGTAGCCGTCGTAGATGCTTCATTCGCCGTTGTTTTTATAGGTGACGATTCTTTGAACATCGACGGCGTCGTGGATGCTCCTTTAGCCCTAGTTTTTACCTCTGTTGATTCTGTTGGCAATATTGTAGCCGTCGTAGATGCTTCATTCGCCGTTGTTTTTATAGTTGACGATTCTGTGGACATCGCCGTCGCCGCCGTCGCCGTCGTCACTGCTGTTGTGCTGTTCTTATCAGCATTCAATTGAACTTTAAGAAAACATAAAGACTACATTAGAAGTAAAGAAATATACCTGGTGCGGAACCAAATGTTTTGGACCTTGTAACGAACAATTTTTTATAAAAAAAATAGCGACAACTGTTCTAAGACATGGTGAAGCCTAAATTAGTACCCAAGAAATAATAGCGGTTATATACATACTTTGTCTAGTTCCAATCCCTTTAGCGAGAGCGCATATTCGTTCCTGGTTGCATTGAAACGTCATACGGAACAAGTTACCAGCATAGTGTGACGAATACACTTCACTTACATTGTCAACAAACCACTAAAAAAACAAAAAAAGACAATTATATTTTCATGTTTAGCAGTAACACAATTCTTCTGACCAAAAATAATGATAAAAATAATATATAATCAAATGCACCAAAAGAATCTTGTAATTAAGTACATGGACATATAATATAAAACTTACGGACAATTTTACGCCCACCGATAAAGGACAAATTTGGTGTTTACCTTAGAGAATTTGACCATGAATATGTAAAAATATAGCCGTTACAGGCACCCGAGTTTGCGGAGGGGAAACGAGGCAAATAAAGATAAGTTCATGGCTTCCTATTGTATAAGCCCGCACCATGGTTTACGATTGAGAATTTAACTCCATTCGTTGTCTAAAAACGTCTTCCCCATATTTGTCATGATCGACAAAAACTCTGTCGCCATACACACTTCTCCTAGGCTGCTACGGCCCTAAGTTACAAAACCTCCACCTAGACCGCGTTTTATCAAGGAGGTTAGGTTTTATTGAACAAAAGCAAAGTAGATATACACATAACTAACAGCAATGTACAACCAGTAGTTTCGGCTGCTGTATACAAAATCATTTCTTAACCATTTCTCCCAATTTCTTCCGTTCCACACTTCTGCGTCGACAAAATATGTATTCTCAATGTTACATTCTTCATCAGCTCGAAATAAATTGAATTGATTGGTTGTGAGAATGATAGGCCTGCCAATGCAACCTGAAGAGAAAAATAAGGTAATTAAAATGACCACCTATCAACCTCGTCCCCAGTGCTCTGCTTAGGATTTTTCATATCAGGACTAAATAAAAAAAACTTTAGATATTCTAAGAACGAGGTTGAGTTACAAGGCTGATATAAAGTATTCAATTTTCTTTCCAGTAGAAATTGTAGTGACTTGAATAATCCTTGTTCCACATTGTTAAGATCATAGGCAACCTCCAACCTCTTCCCAGGGCCTTTTGTCTCCTACAGGCGCTGCGCTTACGCAGTACAAAAAGAGATAACAGGTGTTGGGATCCAACCTCGAACCCAGGGCCTGTAGCGTTTTTTGATATGAAGATGAAACGCGTTTTCATCCTCATATCAAAAAAACGCTACAGGACCTGGGATCGAGGTTGGTTGGGATCAAGGTTGAGGCAACCTTTTATTCTAAACAAGTTTTTTTGTCTTTTTTTCTTACTATTTGAATGATTACTGGAATAATTTAGTATATCGCATAGTATCACTGACATCAAAATATTACTTTATCAAATAAAAATCTACTGTCTAATGCCCCTACCACATCCACCCATTTATTCCAATATCCCATTTATTCCAATATCCCATTTTTTTGATACTCTAGAGTAAACAATAATAAAAAAGAACGTACTCACCAAGTTTGTCAACACGATTAGTATCATAACACTGTGGAAAGTGTAACGAAGAAATGCTATACAAAGTTCCATTACATGAACAAGTCACAGTCTCCGTGCTAGTATTATCGCTAACACGGACTGAATTGTACATGGAACAAATATTTTTATCGTAAGTGGAGGAGATCTGAAACAATTCCATGGAGAGCTGATTCCTGGACACGTTTGTAGCTAAAGATATTTCCTCACAGTACACAGACATCTGAAGCAAAACTAACAAGTGAAACACTAGCCTGGAAGCCATGATGGCGCAGCAAAGTCGTTTCGCATGTATATACACACCAACAATATGCAGTATTTATTTTGAAAACATTTATCTTTTTTTTACTCGCTTTCCATCATTCTCCTCTGATCTATACTTGTTTCATACCTAGCACGCCATTCTGTTTACAATATCGACACGTGGTTTACCAAGTCCCACGCACTCTCAACAAACATAAAGAAGTCACATTATCCAAGAATGTAATTAAACCACGTGGTTCATACCGTTTTAATTATATTAATATAAAAGACGAAATTAATTTGTTCGCAGCCACAAATAAACATTGTTTAACAAACTTGTTCCAAGGCTTCTTTTTTTCATTACACGGGCATGGGTCGAGGTAGGCTTGTTATAAGGTATAAATAAATAAAATAATTCTTTGCTCCCTATTGTCGAGCAGAAATAGTTGCTTATATCAGTGCTCGATTATCTTTTATATTACTGCTCGATTACCTTCGATAAAAAAAATATTTTGGTGCGTGAATTTTGTTTTCCTTAAAAATTGCGAAGTAGCTAGTAAATTAGCGAAAATAATTCTTTGCAAAAAACCGTAAAAAAGTTCCTTTATATGAAAAAAGATCAGGCGTAAAAGAATTCTGGGACGAGGTTGAACACAGCTAACTGATTGACGGAAAGTACTCAACTAGGACCTTCTTAAAGCGTTTTGTCCACTTTAGAGAGACGTGTTAGAATGGTCATCTAGTGTGCAATGCCATCATTTCTATTGCTAAAATATTTCAATAAATTTCTATGCTACAATTTTACCACATCGGACAGATTATAATTCTTTTTTATTAGACACATACAGTTCAACCCCGATTTTTCGAACAACGGATTATTCAACAAATTCCCTGATTTTTTGAAATATTTACTTGCCCCCCTCCTGGTTTTGTCTTAGGAAACTCTTTTAATTTACCCCAGATTTTTCAAACTTCGATTTTTCGAATTCCCCGATTTTTCGAACAACGGATTATTCAATAAATTCTTAGGAAACTCTTTTAATTTACCCCAGATTTTTCGAACTTCGATTTTTCGAATTCCCCGATTTTTCGAATTCCCCGATTTTTGGAACCTTTTTAAGGTCCCTTCTTTTATTTATGCAGAATTCTGGAAAAAAATAATAATACATGTATTAGAAAACTAGTTTTTTTTTTCTATTTTACCACCATTTACAAGAATTCTTTTAGTTTTCTTAAGACTTGCTTACTAACTAAAATTCGAAAGTTTCAAGTTTTACCAAATGCATGCATTCGATGCTATAACGAAAGACAGATGTCCACGTCGCTGGAAATAGTCATTTGTAGCTCAAAAGTATAATGTGCCAAGAAACACTATTTCCACATGGCTTTCACCTGCAAATAAAGAGAAGGTAATGGCTGCATTTTCGCTTGAAAAGAAAGAATGTCAGAGTAGAGAAACACGAGAACTTAGAAATTTACTTAGACAGTTATTTTACCAGTGTAAAGTACGATAGCACTGAAGGGTCAAATTTCTATTCAACTTTTCGGAACTTCTATTGAATATTTCGGAACTCCTATTCAATATTTCGGAACTCCTATTCAATACTTTGGAAGTTTTATTAGAAAAAAATAATAATAAATAATCAAATCTAACTAATATCTCTTTGTTAGAGAGCCAAATAGACGGACCTCGTTGTTCAAGCACCCCGGGTCATCAGATGCTAGAAAATGGATGTACTCGTAGACTACCTTAAACGTGGACTGTCATATAATGAGATCATCGAGATGCTTAGAATTCATCACAGTATCAACATCAGCTTATCAACGCTAAAAAGACGCTTGAGAAGTCACGGTATAAAGCGAAGAGCTATTGTCGGTGTCCGTAGTTCTGAAAGAGAAATCGAAGAAGCTGTACAAAAAGAATTAAATGCGAGCATCTCTTTTCTCAAATTCCATAATTTGTCGACATGAAGATGTTAGAAAAATCGTGAAGAAATTAGACCCTGTTGGCGTAGATCTTCGGAGAAAGAGAAGACTCCATCGTAGGAAATATATCTCTAAGGGACCAAACCATGCGTGGCATATAGATGGCCACGACAAACTGAAGCCTTTTGGGTTTTCAATTCATGGCAGCATAGACAGCTTTTCAAGGAGATTAATTTGGCTGGAGGTGGGGACGTCAAACAAGTCACCGGAGATTATTGCAAATTTTTATCTTAATGCAGTGAGGGAAGCTAAAGGCGTTCCAACAGAGCACTCGGTAATCGAGCCAATTCATATTTACCTTCGCTCCTTGAACAACCATGATTCAGGGCTGCACTGTTTTAGCAAAATTTCTTCCACTGAAAATCAAAGAATTGAGTCGTTTTGGTCCACTTTACAACAAGATCGAGTGGGATGGTGGAAACGTTTTTTCCAAGATTTAGTGGACCTAGGAAGGTTCACAAATTCTGATCCGGTGTTAGTAGAATGCGAACCCCATTTCCATATTATTTGAGGTTGTGCAGACAGTTTTACATATGACGTCATCATATGTATAAGTAGTAGACATGAGGGATTAGAGCGAAGTTATAACTGCGCTCCAACCCTCATGTCTATAACTACTTTTCGGCTCATGAATAAAATCCCGATAAGGTTGGACAGAAGTTCTAAAAATGTGAGTAGATGTTCCGAAAAGATGAATAGAAGTTCCGAAAAGTTGAATAGAAGTTCCGAAAATGTCGATAGAAATTTGACCCTTCAGTGCCATTGTAGTAAAGAATAATTTTATTGAAACAAAAAAAGGTGCGCAACACGTATATTTAGTGCTTTTTAGAATTCGACCCTTTTATATGAATACTTTGATTTTTTCGAATCTCAAGCTTTTCGAACTATTTTATCGGTCCCTTGGGGGTTCGAAAAATCAGGGTAGAACTTTACTTGACCTTTTATCAGCGTCTTTTATTTGTTCTGTGTTGCGCAGGGAGCCCGCGGAAAGTGCCGAAATAGAAAAAATCTAACCTCCGCGATGGAGAGTTATTTCCATAAAGTAAATTGAATACGAGGCTCGTAAGGTCATCAAAAAAATAAAGATGGTGGGGTGGTGGTGGTGGAAAAGTTCTTAGTTGAACGGATTTACCGACTGTGTTGATAGGTTACGCATCTTACATTCCTAAATTTAGAGTAAATACTTTCTTACAACCACAAACATGGGATGATTTTTTTTAAAGGAGAGGTTTTTTGACCTAGCCCTTACCCCAGAATAAATATAATAACTAGTTTAGCTACATGACTGGAAGAGAGCAGCAGCACGGTGGCTATTATTATAGTAGTTGGAGATTGCTATTCTAAGTCTCATGCAATTCAAGTTGGTCAATTGTTTATTATACATTTGTCAATGTTCACAGATAGCAGACTAATCACTTAGCTATTAGGTTTAAATTCTTAGCTAACACAATGCTACAGCCTTGTTTTCCTGATTTTTTGTGGCTGTTTATGTGGATGGGTGTTGCGTAAAGGTTATTCCATAACACAAACGTAGCTACAGAGGATTGGTCCAGCCTGGTATATGCAATTTCAGAATTAGTGTACCCAGTCAGGGAAAACAGCTAATTAGGTTATGTAACCTCCTATGTTCAAAAAACATAGGCAAGGATATGTGAACATTCAAAAAATGCCAAATTTGTTCTTTCAGCTAGCGTACACTCTTCTAATACCGGACGCTTTTGAGGATTTTCCTAGTTGTTTTAACTTCAGCGGCCGATTTTCGCTACTTTACTACACTAAAACATTGACCCAGCATTGTATTATCATGCTACGGAAGCACGAAGTATATTAACCACGGAAAGTCAGTGAATTGTTCATTTATTTCAGAGGTGTAACTACTTCTAATACCGGATGACTACTTCTAATACAGGATGACTACTTCTAATACCGGATGACTACTTCTAATACCGGACAATGTTTTCTCTATGTTTAAATTTTTGAGCATTAAGTGAGAAATAAACCATCTTAAAGGGTATATGTTTTTCTTTCTCTTTAAAAACGATGTTAATATCAATAAAACACGTTTAAACAAATTTACATGGAGGACAAAAACATATAGCGTTCTCCATTGCTTCATCAGACCATTTTCTTCGTTTCTTAGTAGGAGCCATTCTATAAAAATGTTGAATACGCCTGTGATTGACAAGAACACAATAGATTAGTCAGCATACCTCTCTCACCTGAGAAGATGTATATAACCGCAAAGAGCATGGCAGGAACTTCATTGGTGTGATATACGGACACGCAACCCCACGGCAAGTCGTATTTGCCCATTTCATAATGGCAGATCATTAGTGAATACGCCGCCCGATGTTTTGGTTGATGGAAGTGCTTGGTAAAGATTTTATTAAAGATTTTATGAATTGTCCGGTATTAGAAGGTGTCCGGTATTAGAAGAGTGTACGTTATAACTTCATCATCATCATCATCATTCTCGGCTTAACGTCCGTTTTCCATGCTAGCATGGGTTGGACGGGGTATATTAATGACCCTCTTCCAATCTGATCTAGACTGTGTTAGATCTAAACTCAACTTCCTCTGTATCAAGTCCGTCCTTATAACCTCCTGCCAAGTCTTTCTCGGTCTGCCTCTGGGCTTTGCCCCAGGAACTATCAAGTCTCTACACTTTCTTACCCAATTATCCTCCTCCATTCTTTCCAAGTGCCCCAGCCAATTCAATCTTCTTATCTGGATAACATCTTTAATTCTACGGAGACTTAGCCTGCTTCTTAGCTCATCTGAACTCTTTCTGTCTCTCAGACTGGCGTTACACATCCACCTAACCATTCTCATATCATTCCTTTCTAAACGGTCAAGATCTTCCTGCTTCACTGCCCATGTCTCACTACCGTACAACATAACACTCCTTACACAGGCCTCATACAACCTACCTTTTACCTCAATTGACAGGACTCTGCTAGTCAACAAAGGAAGTAACTCTCTGAACTTTTTCCAAGCAGAACCTATCCTGCAAGTAACACTTCTTCCAACACCCCCTTCACTGCCCAACATATCACCTAAGTAACAGAAGTTCTCAACTATCTCTAACGAGCCACTGTTGTACATCATTAAAGCTGGAAATACTTCATTCTCTATAATCTCACCTTTGCAACGCTTGCATACAAACTGAATGTCAGCTGTTAACCTTCCACTAATACTACTGCACTTCTTATGTACCCAATGCTTGCAAGTCTGACAAAAAATTGAGTTACTACCAACCCCTTTCCTGCAAACTCCACAAGGCCACTTTCCAACTACAAGGTCACACTTGGCTGCAATGCTACTAATCATGACTTTAGACTTTGCTGTGTTTACCTTTAGCCCTTTCTCTTCTAGTCCTTTCTTCCACTTCTCAAACTTTTCAACTAATTCTTCCATCGACTCTGCTATGAGAACCAAATCATCTGCATACAATAACTCCCATGGACAACCTGTTCTGAACTCCATTGACAGCGCTTCTAAGACTAGAACAAACAACAAAGGACTAAGTACAGAACCCTGATGTACACCAACATTTACACTAAATTCATCACTAAGTGAATCGTTAATCCTGACACGACTTCTAGCATTGCTGTACATAGACTGTACCATCGTAACTAGCCACTCATCCACACCTAATTTTCTCATAGCCCACCAAATAACTTTACGTGGCACTCTATCAAAAGCTTTCTCTAAATCTACAAAGGCAAAATGGAGATTCTTTCTCTTTCCTAAATACTTAAAAATTATTTCCTCGATTTCCATGAAATTTTGTATAAAAAATGATAATCATGTAACAAATCTGATGGACTATTTTTTTTCTTCCAAAATCTAAGCTATGCAAGGAAATTGACAAAAAAGTAACTTTGTTACTTAAATATCTCTTTGTTGTTTTGAGATGATTTATAGCACTATAACACCCTAAACTGCTTGCTTTGATCCTATTCAAAGCTAAAAATAGCATCAGACAAGATGCTATTCCCGGAAGATAACAAAGTAACAAGGGCAATATTATGAGTGTGTTACAGTACTGGAAAAAGGTTGTTTAACATCGCGCTTCACGTATCGTGACGGTATTCTCGATCCGCGATAGACGTTTTTTTACTTTCAAATTGTATCGAGAGGGCTTCGCGATGCATCCGTCTCGATATCATTCTCGAAGCTATCGAGGCCATTAACACTTTTTCATAATAGAACTACTTTAAAAATAAGAGTGTATTCAACAATGATCGCGGATGTTTAAATATAATTATACTTCCTTTGTGTTATATTTTTTTAACTTATGCATAACAATCTAGGGTATACAGCTAGCGTTAATCTTTCTTTTTTAGATCACATTTTAAAAATTTAAGAACTAAGAACAGCGATGGAAAAGCTTCGTTAGATCGCATTTTAAAAGCTCAAGAACGAAATGCGGCGATAGAAATGTTTTTTAAGATCGCATTTTAAAAGTTTATAAACGAAAAGCGGCGATAGAAAGGTTTTTTTAGATCGAATTTTAAAAGTTTAAGAACGAAATGCGGCGATAGAAATGTTTCTTTAGATCGCATTTTAAAAGTTTAAAAACGAAAAGCGGCGATAGAAATATTTTTTAAGATCGCATTTTAAAAGTTTATGAACGAAAAGCGACGATAGAGAGGTTTTTTAAGATCGCATTTTAAAAGTTTGTAAACGAAAAGCGGCGATAGAAATGTTTTTTTAGATCAAATTTTAAAAGTTTGTAAACGAAAAGCGGCGATAGAAATGCTTTTTTAGATCGAATTTTAAAAGTTTAAGAACGAAATGCGGCGATAGAAATGTTTTTTTAGATCGCATTTTAAAAGTTTAAAAACGAAAAGCGGCGATAGAAATGTTTTTTTAGATCGAATTTTAAAAGTTTAAGAACGAAATGCGGCGATAGAAATGCTTTTTTAGATTGAAGTTAAAAAGTTTATAAACGAAATGCGGCGATAGAAATGTTTTTTTAGATCGCATTTTAAAAGTTTAAAAACGAAAAGCGGCGATAGAAATGTTTTTTAAGGTCGCATTTTAAAAGTTTATAAACGAAAAGCGGCGACAAAAAAAGCTTCGTTAGAGATCGCATTTTCAAAGTTTAAGAACGAAAAGCAGCGTTAGAAGAAAAATACGTTGAAAAAGTAATGCGCTAGAATTACTTTAATAAATACGAAAGTTAAAAATTTTCTTATAAAATACACCTATTTAAAATAAAAAAAAAGATAAAGCAGAGATGTGTTTGAAATAAAAAAAACTTTCTCTCTATTCTCATTAAAAAAACCTTCTCTTTATTCTCATTATCACCTACCATCGCGACACATCGAGACGGATTTTGTCACGATACTAGATTCTCGATAGATCGCGACAATTTATTTTAATTGTTTCTTATTATTATAAATGCGGTACATCGCGTATCGAGGGAGTCCGCGCACGTTGCGCGCTCGATATGTTAAACAACCTTTTTCCAGTACTGTACTTATTGGACTCAAAATTTGTAGTGATAATCTAATAATTAGTCATAATTTGATTAGTAATTTATGGGAAAACTACATTGTAATAATTATTTTAGGTGTATTTCAATCAAATTAGGGATAAAAACATAACATGCAGGGCTGTGCATGCAGGGTTATTTTATACAGTACCGAGAATCAATTACACATAATTTTACAGGTTTATCACCAATATTTATTCTTAGAAACCCTTACCCAGTTAATTTCTTAAAAGGATGATTTTCTAGAACCAATTCTTCATTAAATTATTGATCAATAAAGTAACATATACTTAACGTAGGGTATAGAACAATAACTTTACTTTAGTTACATATTTATCTTTTTTTTGTCTTCAAATCTGAAAAAATTTTATTTCATGTTGTAGCATAATGTTGAAACTGTTGTTTTTATTGATTTATGTTCCAAATGAAAAAAATAAACAATCGCAATCTTCAGATAAAAACCTAACATTTTAAATATGTTTTCTGTTACAGATTTATCATTTTGCTTGCTTCATAAAAAATAACCGAGAAATTGTGATCGTATTTATCAAAACTATGCCTGTTATACCAAGTTTCAAGTCATAAAAATAAATTTTCAAACATTTATAGAGCTTTTTATCATTTTTAAAAAAATACACTTGTTACTTTTTTATCATTTCTCTTGTTTGAGTTTGTAAAGCTATATCTCATAGTGTACACAAACTACAAAGATGGAACTTCACTGTTACAAAATTTTGTTATTCTATTTTTCAAATATGTATTCAAGATTTTTATTGGAAATACCAAATCAGCTACAGAGATAAAAATGTAACATGGTATACCAATGTTCACAATTGGCCAAAATCCTGCCTATGTTTTTTGAACATGTCCAATTAGGCTATCATCTCCTAATTAAGCCATGCTGTGATAGCCTAATACGAGGGTGCAGACTCTCCGGAATCGCCGCAAAAACCACAGGGCTGTCGGACGACTTCCGGCGTTTTAAAAAGAACTTAAAATTTTGCCCGAAACAACATTTTTTTAAACATTTATTACCATGTATAATTTATTCTTTTAATGTTGAGCCAGTTGTAGTGGAAAGAGTCCTGAAAAAAACTGTTTTTTATATCATTTATTCCATAAATAGCTATAATAAAATCCCACAAATAATAAACTGAGAGTACGACGACAAAACAGCACCTTCCTCCTTCTTCTCGACAAAATTTAAATGACAACAAAATGAGCTTGCGCGCGTTGCATTTCGGCTGCAATTCGGGCGGTTTCGGACGGGTCCAGGCTTCAGATGAAAACCTTGAAAACCCCCGAAAAAACGGCTGCAACCGCCCTCACATTTACAGCGCTTTCGGCGAGTCGGCACCATCATCATCATCATCATTCTCGGCTTAACGTCCGTTTTCCATGCTAGCATGGGTTGGACGGGGTATATTAATGACCCTCTTCCAATCTGATCTAGACTGTGTTAGATCTAAACTCAACTTCCTCTGTATCAAGTCTGTCCTTATAACCTCCTGCCAAGTCTTTCTCGGTCTGCCTCTGGGCTTTGCCCCAGGAACTATCAAGCCTCTACACTTTCTTACTCACTTTAAAAAACACCCAGTCCGGTCTGTGAACGGTTGGCGCTAGGAAGGGCATCCAGCTGTAAAACAATGCCAAAACTCTTTATTAATGGCCGTAAGAATAGTTGATCAGACAAACTGCGTAAACGGGGCTGGAACTCTAAGGAGTGAAGGTGTCGCGCACGGTAGGACAGATGTCAGGTGTGAGCATCGTCAGACCGTTACCCAGCTATCACATCACAAGGTAGATAACACTAGGTTGAGGATGGCTAGTGTAAATGTTGGTACTCTGAGAGGTAGAGCAGGTGAAGTAGTTGAAATGTTAGAACGTAGATCTGTTGATATGTGTTGTGTTCAGGAAGTCAGGTGGAGAGGAGCTTCAGTGAGATTTGTGGAAGGTAGGAGGGCAAGGTATAAGCTTTTTTGGATTGGTAATAGTGATGGATATGGAGGAGTTGGCATATTCGTTGCAGAGAAGTGGGTAGAAAAAGTAATAGATGTTATGCGTGTTAATAGTCGTATTATAGTGATAAAGTTTTTGATAGGTAATAGGATTGTCACTTTTCTGTCAGTTTATGCTCCACAGTGTGGACTCAGTGAGGAAGATAAAGATAAGTTTTATGATGAGTTAATAGCAGTCACATCAAAGTTTGGAGACACTGAACTTGTCATGGTGGGCAGCGACTTTAATGGTCATGTTGGGAAGTCATCTGAAGGTTATAGAGGTGTGCATGGAGGCTATGGATTTGGGAGCAGAAATTAGGAAGGGGAGAGATTGCTTGAGTTTGGAATGGCAACGGACATGGTGGTTTGCAACACATCATTCAGTAAGAGACAGAGTAGGCTGATAACATATGAGTCAGGTGGTTGTAAGACACAGATAGATTACTTCCTGGTTAGAAAGTCAGACAAGAAAGTGGTGAAGGACGTGAAAGTTATATCGGGGGAAGAGTGTGTTTCCCAGCATAGGTTGCTGGTTTGTGATATTATCTTGAAGAGTGTTAAAGAAGCCAAGGGAAAGTACAGGCCCCGTCGAAAAGTCTGGAAGCTGAAGGAAGAGATTGTAGCAAGACAATTTAGTGCAAAAGTTCAGCAGTTAGCCCACAATGGTCAATGTGATAGTGACAATGTTGAAAGTACTTGGACTACTTTGAAGAATTGTCTTCTAGAAGCTTCTGATGATACCTGTGGGTGGACGAAAGGACCAGCTAGACATAGACAGACCTGGTGGTGGAATAATGAGGTTGACCAGTGTATAAAGGAAAAGAGGAAACTTTGGAAAGAGTGGAAGTCAGGTGGTAGTAAAAATATTTACTTAGAAGCTAAGCGTCATGCTCGTACAGCAGTGTATAAGGCAAAATCAGAAGCAGAGAGAAACAGATTTGCAGATGTGTTAAGAAGGGAAGACCAGCGCAATGAGGTATTCAAGATAGCAAAGCAAATGAAGAAGACTAATCAAGATGTTGTAGGTGAGAAGTGTATACGTAATGATGAAGGTGTTTTGGCTAGCACAGAGGAGGAGAAAAGGGTAGCTTGGAAGAATTATTATCAGAGGTTGCTTAACACTGAGTTTGATTGGGATGAGGATAATTTGTCTGATGATGATGTTGTAGAAGGGCCAGCTATGCAGATCAAGACAGAATGGGTAGTGGAGGCTATTAGGAAATTGAAGATTGGCAAGGCTGCAGGAGTATCAGGTATTGTTGCAGAGATGGTAAAAGCATCTGGATATATTGGAGTTGAGCTTATTACAAGTCTTGCTAACCAGATTATAAAGGATGGTGCTATTCCGAGTGAGTGGCAGTCGAGTGTAATAGTGAATTGTTTCAAGGGCAAGGGTGATGCATTAGAAAGGGGTAACTATAGAGGTTTGAAGTTGGTTGATCAAGTAATGAAAGTTATTGAAAGAGTGATTGATAAGTTACTTAGAGAAAGGATTGATATAGATAAGATGCAATTTGGTTTTGTTCCAGGGCGTGGCACTACAGATGCAATATTTTTACTCAGACTCAGACAGTAGCTTAATTAGAATATGAAATCATATTTTTTAACTTTTGCAAAAAAAATATGCACATTCGCGTCCATATTCAGGGATCGAATTAACGTAAAATAAATGGTTCGCAAATTTTTTTTTGACATCGTGAACTGTTTTGGCATCTTTGCGACCCGTTTTTCATCAATTTGCGAATCAATTTTGTTATAAGTTGGAGCAAACAGCGAATCAAAATATCCTTTCCTTGAAACAAACCTCGTGTGATTATGACTTCAATCTACCATATTTGAAAGTAAAATTTTTATGTGCTGAATACTTTGCAGAACGACTGAACAAAAATTTGCATTTACTTATTTGCCTGAATTGGCTAATTATTTTAGGACCGCGTCAATGCTACGTTTATTTCTCAAAAGAAAAAAAAGGGCCGTCTGAATAATAAGCAAAAACAAACATGGTGCATTAAAGTTGTGGCATGTACACGATGTCTTGTTGTTGTTTTTATTCTTTTGAGAATGTATTGAAATTTTGATTCGCATTTTTGATGATAATTTGTGTAAATTGGGTCGCAGTATTCAAAAAACTATTCGCATTTAGCGAACTGCAAACCCTTATTTCGATCGTTGATATTACTTGTTGTTTTGATTCTTACCAATGCTGCACCTAACTCATCAAAATTTCAACGAAAACTAATGACGGGTCGATGAAATATTTACATTTAAATTCCTGCGAAAATGACATAATTAGGATATCAAATAGCCTATAATAAGGATGTCGAACGAAAGTCATTGTTAAAAAAAAGTGATAGCCTAATTTGCATGTTATTAAACAGTGTGGTTTTCAAAATGGCGGTTGCGGAAAGACGATGTCATAGTAACGGTTTTATTATGGTTCCTTTAATTCAAACATTATCATATGGTGTCAACTCAATTCGTTTCCAAACAATCCGGTCATGGAACATGTTTATCAAAAACTACAATTTTTCCTTTCTTAATCCGTCTTCTTATGTTTTGAGGAATAAACTGACAGCTTTACTTTTACAATCCTATATGACTAACAATAGCTTATTTTACCCTGTTAATGTCAATTGTTAAAACCTTGTTGCATTATATTAGGTACTTTTGTCTGCATCTGTATACATTACTGTTTGTTCTGTGTTACTGTTTTGTTGTATGAACATGTTGTGTCTTTGTGCGTGTTCATTTGTTTTTACTTCTTTTTATTGTTTTATTTTTTTTACCTATAGTTGATGTGCCTTTTTTTACGTACATCTCTAAATTGTCACTGGTCATAGTTCGGTGTAAAGGTGGCCCCACATTCTTCTAGCTCTGTTATAGTGTGGTCTCCTGGTTATGCTATATTGTAATCTAGCAAGGCTGTACAAAGACGAAGCAATCCAAGTAAAACAACCTGTCAGGATAATAACATCTATAACTCTCTGAATAATATAAATATTATCATGTCATGAACAAGCGAGTTTATTCTAGGCTACGTTTCAACAGCTACAGCTGTCATCGACGGGCAATGATCGTAATCATCTTTGGCTATTTATTATTTGAAGAGATAATTAGAGGATCGAAATTAACCAATTAGATCACAGCAATTTAAGTAATTAACTTTTTCACGGACCCAGATGGAAGCAATAGATTGATTAAAATCTTTCCTTTTTCTAAAAGTTCGCTTTATGTTACGTTTCTTTTTCTAAAAGTTCGCTTTTGTTACGTTTGTCCCGAACCATTTTTTGCACTTTTTCCTAAATGTTCACTTTCCGAAGTGCGGGTAACCATATTTCTGGAAGTTGATAGGAAATACTATTGATATGAGTATTTCTGTCTATACTATTTATGGTTTCTTTTACTTTTCTTGCTGTCCAACCAGACTCTCGGTCTATGATCTTTTTATTGTCCCAGTCAATAACATGATCATTCTTCCAGCTATATGGTCCGCAATCTCATTTTTGTCTGTATCTGCGTTGCGTACGGCTCTTTTGTGCTCTTGCACACGTTGTTTAAACATTCGTTTTGTTTCACCGACATAAACAGCATCACAATCCTTACACAGGATTTCGTAAACAATATTACATTGATTCTCTAGACATATTTTGTCTTTCGGATGTGACAGTATACTATAGCGTGTTTTTAGATTGAAACACTGGCTTTATTTTATGATCTTTCAATACCCAACGAAGTATGTTAATTGTCCCTGGTATATATGGCATACACACTGTAGCTACTGGTTCATTTTCCGCATCTTCCCCGTCACTGCTCTTATCAGTCCTGTTCGTAATTTTCCTCTCAACCTTTTTAATGGTCTGTCTCGAGTACCCATTTGCAAGTAAGGCGTTGTTTATATGAGATAACTCTTTCTTTCGGTCATTCTCTCCACTGACTACATTGACTGCTCTGTCCAGTAATGAGGACACTACACTTTCTTTGCAGGACATTTGGTGATTAGATGTGTAGTTGAGATATTGATCAGTATGAGTTGGTTTGCGGTATACTGATACTGATAAGTTACCACCGTTGCGAGACACTAGAGTGTCTAAGAAAGGAAGCGTACCGTTCTTCTCGTGTTCAATTGTAAATTGAATCTTCGGGTGCAAATTATTGATATCTTCATGAAATGCGTCTAGATGGGCTCTTTTTATTATTAAAAAGACATCATCCACAATTCTTTTCCAACTCTTGGAGTGTGATCTGCAGTTGTTAAAGCTGTAGTCTCATGAGCCTGCATATATATTTCAGCTACCACAGAGGATGTTGGGCCACCCATAGCCACACCGTCAGTTTGCGTAAAGAAGTTACCGTCAATTAAATACCATGTTTTTGTAAGCACAACTTGGACCAAGGACATTAGTTTGTCAATAGGGATGCGTGTTTTGTTCTCATACTCATCATCATTTAGCAGTAATTCCCTGATGATATATAATTTGTCCTTTATCGGTACATTTGTGTACAGTGAAGTAACGTCAAATGATACCATGCACTCGTCGTCCTCGATCCGTATGTTTCTGATAAATTTCGAAAACTCTTTTGAGTTTTTACAGTGATCACTCTTTGTGTAATTGCTAAGAATGGAAGCTAGGTATTTCGATAAATTATACAAAGGCGATCCTGTACACGACACGATTGGGCGTATAGGATTCTAGGTTTATGTATTTTAGAAAGACCATAGAATCGAGGCGGTGGAGTGTCTGAAGGTCTAAGTTTGTAATACAACCTATCATCAATGTTGTCGTCTTTATTTAAACGTATCAAGATATTCCTTGTGTCACGCTTGATAGTTTCTGTTGGATCTCGTTTGAGACGTGCGTATGGACCGTTGTTAATGTGGTCATAACATTTATCAAGGTAATCATTTCTGTCTAAAATGACCGTCGTTCGACCTTTATCAGCTGGCAAGATCATAATATCTTTATCCTTTCTTAATTTAGACAATGTGATGCGTTCCTGTTTCGTCATGTTGTCTTTTGATACTTTTGCATTTTGTAGAGTCAGGCTAATTTTCGCACGGACAGTGTTTGCTTCCTCGTTTGACAATACTTTAATTGCCTTTTTCACACTCGCAACAATTTCTTTAGTTGGTAAACTTGTTGGAGTTAGACAATAATTCATCCCTTTTGATAGAACACTGTTCTCTTTCACTGAATAAAAATTGACGGGAATATACGTGCGGTACTGTCAGGTGATCATTACGACCAAATGATAAAAGTTCACGAAGGTAGTTGTGAGAGGGAAATGAGATTGTGCAAAACCAGACATCTCAAAAAGTTCTCCAATATCAATAGACCAGTGGTTGTTGAAAATACTTCCATTGATACATCAAAGTTGGTCACGAACTTCTCTTCCAAACAACTTTTGGAAGCGAACTTTTAGAAAAAGAAACGTAACATAAAGCGAACTTTTAGAAAAAGGAAAGATTTTAATCAATCTATTGCTTCCATCTGGGTCCGTGAAAAGTTAATTACTTTAATTGCTGTGATCTGATTGGTTAATTTCGATCCTCTAATTATCTTTTTAAATAATAAATAGCCAAAGATGATTACGATCATTGCCCGTCAATGACAGCTGTAGCTGTCGAAACGTAGCCTAGAATAAACTCGCTTGTTCATGACATGATAATATTTATATTATTCAGTGACAATGACTGAACAGATAAGTGGTAATATTTTTAAAATCTATAACTCTGCTGGTTCTCTTGCTTTGAGCCAGTTTTAATTTCCAAAGTCTAAGCAGCAAACTATAATAGCTAAGTTTAAGTTTGTAAATCTAGCTCTAAAAACATTTAAAAAAGCATTTAGATATAAAAAATTCTACCTTGTTGATAAAACAATTTTTTGAAGTGTAAAACTTTACACACTTACTAACTTTCCCATTGACAAGACTAAAAGTTGATGTGTTGGCTTTGATAAAAAGTCTGGTGCTTGGCCGAAATGCATTAATCCCCAGCTAATACATATGTGCAAAGTATTATTTTTCTAGACTAATCTTCTGCCCTGTATGTAATGTTACATTTATTTTTAGAAACAATGAAAACATAGTATATAACATAAATAACTATGGCTTCTGAGTTTTGGCTGATTTCTGCTCCAGGGGAAAGAACTCCAGTGCAGACATGGGAGGCTTGCAAATCAAAAACAGATGGCTTATCACTTAATTACAAATTTAATTTGCCAGAGTTAAAGGTATAACTTCGTAATTTTTATTGGTTTAGATTGTTAACACTTTTCCAATTTGCATGACATTTCTCCAATACCTATAAGGAACTGCCACTCTTAAATCCAATTTTGTTTTTATCTACAGGTTGGAACGTTAGATACATTAGTTGGCTTGTCAGATGATTTGGGAAAACTTGATGTGCAAGTGGAAAGGTAGAGGATTTTGTTCTATTAACAATGAAAGAAGAAGTGAAAATAACAAAACAAAACTACCATGGCATTCGTGTATAAACATACCCTCCCACCCTTTCTGAGTGTCCCAATTAGTAAAACCCATCCTTTAATGAGAATTAAGGTTGATTATTCACAATTTCATCCATGTATGACTTTTTTGGTAATAACTGAAAGAGATGAAATAATTCAGTCTTAGTTTGTTAAAGTATTCTTGTTTTAATATAAACGTCTCTCTTATCAAGTGTTCCCCATCTCTCAAAAACACCAACAAATTTTTAAGACAATTTTATTAAATGATAAACCAAAATATTATGTTAAAGTCAGACATCAAATTTAACATTGTGACTAATCAGTTTTATTGGAATGCTTTATTTTGATAAATCTTCTGTCACGTGTTATCCTTTTTATTATGTTTTTGTTTCTATAACTTGCTCTAAAATCTTGAAAAACGACATTTTCAGTGACCAACGTTCTCAGTTCTTCATAGTGTGAAACAAACACTAACTGGGACTGAATAATTTCTAATGTGCCCTTACTGGAGCGACTGAAAATCACTATGGGTATTAATAGCTTTTAGTCTTCAGAAACTGTTAAATTTCTTCGGGATATAAAAACATGTAAATTTACAGTAATTGTTTCTTCTGGATAGACAAGATAAAAAAAAACATTTAGCTTTCATATACATTCTTATACATATACATCTTTTTTTAATTTTTAGCATTGTGCGAAAGGTTGCAGGTTATTTTGCTGAAGTTTTAGAAGAACAAAAAGATAAAGTTTTGGAAAATTTGCAAGTCAATGGAAGTATGAAAGCTCTTCATTTTGCTTTTCTCTAGTATCTACATACAGCCCATAAATATCTAACATTGGGATAATAAATCAAGAAACATTGGTTGAAGAAGGCTATGCATAAATTAACATTCGTTTTTATCATTTGTGTAATGCTCAAAAGGAAAATTCCAATTAATACCAATGCTAGGCTTAGTTGGAAACGCCAAAAATGAACTTAGGGAAGGTCTTATACCTAATAAATTGTTTTCCTGTTCAACAATCAGTAAAGGACTTGACAAATATCAGACAATGAAAGGTTCAATTTACCTTTATCTCACTCTATGCTAATTCTGTTTTAGTGGACCCTGCGCTGTACTTGGTGAAGTTTAACTGGGATTCTGCTAAATACCCTATCAAACAATCATTACGAAATCTTTCAGAAATTATCAGCAAGGTATGATGTTTTTATCAAAGTTCAATACAATGAGCAAAATAGGGAACGCACATTGTAGTTTTTTTCCCCAATTGTTATTATTTCCCCAATTGTTATTATTTCCCCAATTGTTATTATTTCAATATTTTATGTATAGTCATGGTGTTTGTAAGAATTTTAAAAATGATAAAAACTTTGAAAATAAATTTGGTAGCATTGAAATATTTGAAAAATCTGTTAGTCTTGAGAGAAACCTTGAAAATTTTGAATATGAATATTTCCAAAAAAAAAACAGTTTTGGGGGAATGTTTGGCAATAGCATTTTTGGTCCTTCCTGAGGAAAGAATCATAGGGATACAACGATCAACTTAAGGGATTGTGGAGTGCAATTTACAATCTGTTTTTTCAAACTTGCAATATCATAATAAAAGCATAAATACATTCAATATATTTCTGTGCTTAAGAACCTTGAAATTTAGGAAAAAAACTCAAAAATAAGACAAAAGTTTTGGGACAAAAAACAGATAATTTATGAAAGCCTTCATCAGTCATGGTTCATTTGTTTCTCATCCTGAATCTGAGAGACACATTTTTCACTTTACTCTGACAAATTACAGTTATTTATAAACAGCATCCAACACATACATCAAAAGACGTTACTTAAACTTATTGTCACTTTCTTATTTTCTAATTTTCAGCAAGTCAGTCAGATTGATAGTGACCTAAAAACTAAGGCCTCAGCATACAACACTATCAAGGCTAACCTGCAACAATTGGAGAGAAGGGAAACGTAAGTTTGACTCCAAGTATAATGTTAGCTAGCACCAAGTATAATGTTAGCTAACACCAAGTAGGATGTTAGCTAACACCAAGTAGGGTGTTTACTAGCACCAATTAGAGTGTGTTCTTATATTTGACTTTCTTTGACTTTTAAAAATATCTTTCAGGTCAAACCACAAATTTTTATTATATCTCTTTTTAAGGTTGCCTATGAGCAAGACTCCTTAACCTCCAACCCTGTAAATAATAATAATAATAATAATAATAATAATAATAATAATAATTTGCACTGAACTTCAATTATATACTTGTAATGTTTTTGTTCACATATTTAGCGGGAGTTTACTTTCACGTAACCTGAATTCATTGGTGAAGAAAGAACATTTTGTGTTGGGAAGTGAATACTTACAAACACTTCTTGTTATTGTTCAAAAGTAAGTTTGTTATTAATACCGTATTTCGTCTCTGCGCAACTTTTTGAATCTTTTTATGGGTTAACGACTAGTCTTGTGTATCAGTACACATATTTTGTCCGTCTGTTCCCAAGAAGAAAATCGTGTCACGAACACTCGCAATAACAAATGCGATGCATTTTTATCCACTTTGTTTCAACGGATGAATTCCTGTGGGATTTTAAGGACGGACGAACTTATGGATTTATACACGAGCAAGCGATCAATGTTATGTTGCTATTGCTACTCGTGTAAAAGTAAATGTTACCCAAGCTGTGTGTAATTATTTGACTCTAGAATATACATTCTCATACTTTATAGAAATAATTCACAAGAATGGGAGGAGACATACGAGAAATTGACTGACATGGTCGTACCGTCATCCACACAGTAAGCCGTGCATATTTAGTTAGATATCTTTATCCACCGTGTAGAAGTGTATTCTTAACAAACTATGTAGCCTTTGTACAATAACAGAAAAAATGCTCAATAAGATCAGCGATATCATATTTCAGGATGGTAACAAGCGACAACGAACATTGCTTGTACACAGTGACGCTGTTTAGTAAAGTGATTGACGAATTTAAACACCATGCCAGAGAGAAAAAGTAAGTACTACTTCAGTACTTCATCGTTTTGCTTGCTGTAAATACTTTGCTTTGTGTGCGTATTCTAAACATGCACTCTCCTCCCGACAGGTTTGTTGTGCGAGATTTTGTGTGGGATGACAATGCTATAGCAGCCAGTAAAGAAGAACTTACTAAACTTAACCAAGACAAAAGAAAACATTTTGTAAGTTTCTTCTTTCCTTTTTGTACTGTCAATTATCAGAATTTTTGTCGAGCCCATGAGAAGGAGGGTGGCGAGAAAAAAATAGTGTAAACTTGAAACGCCCTCCTTTCTGGAATACTCTGCCACTGGAAAAATTTTGCTGTAGCATTTTAAAAAATATAATTCCTCAGGGCCGGGAAAAGTCAAAAGAATGTACAAACAACCTTTCTACAAAATCCGGAGATTTCTTTACCGTGTTCTGTAAAATAACACTTTGATCTTGTGTTTTAGGGTCCACTTGTTCGTTGGTTGAGAGTAAACTTTGGTGAAGTTTTTATTGCGTGGATACATGTGAAGGTACGTACGTTTTACTTTGTAATAAAAGAACACGTATGTTTGCAGTTTGAGTTAAGTTTTCCACTCTTTGTTAGGCGTTACGTGTTTTCGTCGAATCAGTGTTACGTTATGGTCTTCCTGTCAACTTTCAAGCCATGATACTACAGGTAAAAAAACTTTGTCGTTAAAATACAACACAGCTGACGTCGACATTTTATAAATGTCGACGTGAATGTGGACGTGTACCAGTTTTCTTTTACTTGACGAATAAAAGTTGTTTAAATGACGTCGACATTTTATCAACATAAATAGCGATGTACTTGGTTTTAAAATAACTACGTGGTGTTTAAATGACGTCGGCGTATTACCGACATAAATGTCGACGTGTGGCAGCCCTCTTTTACTCGTTTTTAAAATGACTACAAGAATAGACCATTTTGCTCAAAACAGTAAAAATTGATCTTTTTTGTACTTGTTTATTTTCAGCCAAATAAAGGAAAAAGTCGAAAACTTCGTGACACGTTGGATGGTTTGTATTCATACCTGGATGGTCAACAGTCTGATGAGAAAGGAGAGGTCTGTCTTTACTCATCGCAAAATATATTAGAAAAAGTAACGTTTCTCTTCCCCTTATAAGCAGGAGTAGCATGTTAGTGCAACAACACAATAGTTTTTTTAGCTGCAACCAAGCTAGATATTAATTACACGTCAATTGGTGCACACACTGTTTTGTGTCGTTTCCAGCTCAACATCAACTGATGTGTATTTTCATTAAGTGGACATCAACTGATGTGTTTTGTAGCTAAGTTCTCAACAGTGTTTTATCGTTGTATATTAAATATTTGTTTTTTTTTGTTTTAGCACGTCGACATACCTGGTGTCATGATGGCGCAACATGAATACTTCTCTTATGTTTACTTCAACATCAAAATGAATCTTCTCGATCGTTAGAAAAAAAATAGTGCACATTTTTATCACATCCTCTGAAATTTGTTATGGTGAATGTGTCCACCATTTTGCTGTGCGGGTATTTCAATATCTTAATTTTACTTCTTAACAAAAAAGCACGATTTAAATTCCCCTTGTAAGAATTATGTTTACTATGAAGATAAGTTTTCTATGAAAGAAAATTTTAATACATTGATAATTAAGAATCATTATTCATAACACAGCATAGAATTTTTTTTTAATTTTAAATTATTATTATTACAACAATTTCAAACTACTTTTATATATAAAAAATAAATTACTTGTTAAAAATTGTTATTTTTTACCCGAGTTAGTTGACAGTGGTATTGTGGGTGGGAAAGACATTCGACGCATTGTAGTTTACGCCGGAAATTTTTTTACGCCGTTGCAATTTATCGATAAAACGCATAAAACGAATTCTGGGTTAAATTTTGGACATTCATTATACTTGCAAATAAAATTTACAAGTATAATGAATGTGAAAAAGAAAATAATGTTCTGAAATAAACTTCGGAAGTTCTTAATAATTAATATTACACATTATCGGGACCAAAAACATACAGACCCAACATAAACATCTGTCGCATATTGTTATCTTTGTTACAGATCATTCTTTCTATTTTTACGGAATCACATGAAATTCAACAGATAAGAAACGCCCTGTTATGAAATCGCCTTCGATGAAACGTTATCTGCATCGGTACCAGACCTTCAGCATTCCTGCTTTAGATAAGTCCTCCGGCTTTCTTACGAAAAACAAGATTCCATTTTTTGTCTTCAAAATTGAATTAAAATCTAGCTAATTTTGGAACTTGGATTTGCGAATGTCTGCATTGTTTGAGATCTCATTTTTTGGAACAATATAATGAAGTTCGTGAAATAAATGTTGACACCTTAACCCTTAACATTCACATTTTCAGCAGGATATCTGTTTAGTTAAGAGGTTGCTGAGCTAGGTCAGTTTTCGAAGCTTAGGTAGGAGACTTATTACATCTCACCCACCCCCTTCCCACAACACACAAGCCTAAATAATGGGACTTACTCTGAGTAACTATAATTTATAAGATGCAACCTAGATTCCAGTACTTTGCACTGACGGAAAGTCATTTTTGATTGCGCGTTTCACCTTATTCAGTTTGTTGTTTAAATTTCGAAACCAGAAAAGAAAATGAAAATCATTTAATCCACACTCAATAAGTAAATTACATTATCATATGCTGGTATCTTTTTGTACATAAAAATATATTTCAATACACTAAAACATTGTTTTGGCTCTTCTTTTCACTGTCCTCCACCGCTGTAACTGCAAAAATAATATTTTTAACGCGCTCTCGTCTCGATTATTTGTCTCATTCACTCGATTCGAGTTGGTTACGAACAAAATCTTTATACGATATGCAGTCACCATAAGGCACCAGGCCAAGATTTGCTACATCATTACCAGATAGGTCCTTCGACGGAAATATACTCCATTTTCCTTTATCGCAATTAAAGATTGTTGGGGCGTCTTTTATCACGTGGCCTCTCTTGCAATCAACCATGCATAAACTTCTTCCATTTTCACCAAAACCGTAGCTTGCATACCCACCGACCGTTCTTTGGAGATTCCGGAGGGCTACACTGTCTCGGTGTGCCTTGTATAAATGTTCCTGTTACTAGATAAAAAGAAGGAAGAAATAAAGTTTATCGACGCTCTGTGCCCTTGCCTCAATTCAAGTATTTTGGCACAGAAACATGATTTGGGGATTGTGGTGATTTCACTCCGTGAAGGAGAGAGAAGGAGAGATATTGTGACGTCTAATACTTTGAATGTGCAAAAATAGTTTAAGTTTGCTTTTATTAGTCATGGTTTGTAGCAACCATCATCACATACACTTTTCTCACTGTCACATGTTTAACATTTTGTCCAATTGGTAATTGCGTCAATGCGACGTTAAGCCAACCTCGTTCCTGGGGCGCAAATCTTAAAGACGGCGTAATACCGTCTCAAGGCAAAAGAACCTAGGAACCCGAATAGCTTTTAAGCCGTCTCAAACTGCGAGTCACCCATTAAGTACCTAAGAAGTACTTCACAAATGTGTTAACAAAAACATTAGGAAAGAATGCTAACCAGAAGAAAATGCTAGGTCAAACTTACGCGACCATGGATCATAATCTTTATCCAATCGCCAGTCATCATTGGGAATATGTGACATTTCGACAAGTGTGACCAGATATCCTTGTAACAAAAACCACAACACAAAATACGTTATAAAAGGTGCCATCTTGTTTTCTTGTAAATCTATGAATATTTTTGAAGCAAATGAGATGTTATTAGAAGACTAGATAAAGCAGTCGAGAAGCTTAGCACAAATTAAAGTAAAGAAAAACAACACTCGTTTTATAAACTTATTAAATAAAATTGATAATTTATTGGTACATAGAATTGGTATTTCCTGGAAGATCACAGATATAGTATGGAGCCATCTTTAGACCGCCATCTTTAAGCCGCCCATCTTTCAGATTATTTATTGGAAGGAGGAGAATAACGTTCCTATTTCAATATCTATCTTTAGAATTTCGTAATCCACAACAACAGTGATCAATAAACCATTACTATCTCCTTCCCTCTGTGGCACAATGAAAACATTTCAGAATTTTAAAAACATGTTTCAAATACATACAGAAAAACTGTAATAAAAAAATAGAAAAATATAGAAACACGTGTTTCATATATATGTGTGTGAACATCCATTTCGTAGCTACAGCTACCATTTTGTTGTGACGCATGTCTACCAAGTTGAGGTCTTTTCTCTTTCTCGGCTTAACATATTTTAAATTCATATACCAAAGCATCACTTATTTATCGCTACTTAAAAGTTTATTTCTGAATATCACTACAGATATATGCACACGTCATGCTGAGCTCAACATAATTACGCAGGAAAAAATAGCGGATCATTTTCCATATATCTTTCTTCTGGTCAAGATAAGAGTATCAAGTTTACAATAAAAATTAAGTTTGCGTAAACCCACCATAATTTTGTTCCGTAGAATGAAAGAATGTTGACGCAAGTACAGTCATGTTTAAGCGTGGTCACACGTCCTGAATTACGCAATATTAAAAAGAATTCGTGCTAAAAACCTATTCGGACATCGCTACCATTTTGAAAACAAAAAGTGTGTTGCTAAGTGACGTCTTACCAAGTGTGTTTATTAGTCAGGGCCAGCCTATATTTACAAAAGACAGACGAGCACCAACCTCGTTCTTAGGATCTCTCTTATCAGGTGTTTGATGATGTAAGTTTAACTGAAAAAACGAGACAGGGAGGTTCAGGACGAAGTATAAACGCTTTTACGAGAAAACAGGATGTGAGAGAAAGATAAACTCGAACCAGATGTTGTCAATTCCTACGTATTATTTTCGTCGACTCAAAAAATTGAAAGAAATCCGTTGATTAGAAGCACGTAATAATTCAGTGAAAAAAGATTTCGCTCGTATCGATATCATGGCGGGGTTATTTATAAGACATATCTATATCACTTTATCGAAACGATGAAATAATTTGATCTCTTGCACGGCATAATTCTATTTTTATCATCTTTTTTCCTCTTAAAAAAGATTTCCTAGGAAGGAGAGGTTGACATCTGTCTCTTATTCCTTGTACGTGTGTACAGCTATACCATCTATGAATTTTACCTTAAATACACATTTTTTTATAAGATCGTCAAAATTTCAGCTGAGGCCGAATTTTTCACACCTTTTTAGTCTCGAATGTTTTTATTCTCGTTCTTCTAAAATAGTTGCGAACCTAAATTTAGTTTTAAATCTAATGCTGTTGAATTATATCTTATTGTAAAAAGATACAAAATATCGTGGAAAGGAAAAAAATGTTGTTTTTTTTTTGTTACATTTTTACTTGTCCTTCGTAATGTATCAAGGAATTCAGGCTGGATACGTTCTTAACATGTTCTTAATTTCGAGGAAAACATAAACTAGGTTCTTATAAAAACGGTGTGATATAATAAAATTAAAAAATCTCTTTGCCACATGGACTTACCAAGGACGTTATCAAAACATTTTAATGCAACCTTTTATTAACAGTTTAAATATTCGAGCTGTCAACATAATCAAAAATCATATTACCTTCACCCCTTCTTTCTTATAATTCAGATCTTATTCATTATCAGGAGGTAGTTAAACCACTGCTAAATATTTCCTAAAAACACCACAAAACCACATCAACACCACAAAACCACATCAACGCCACAAACCACTTCAACACCACAAAACCACATCAACACCACAAAACCACTTCAACACCACAAAATCACATCAACGCCACAAACCACTTCAACACCACAACACCACATCAACACCACAAAACCACATCAACACCACAAAACCACTTCAACACCACAAACCACATCAACGCCACAAACCACTTCAACACCACAAAACCACTTCAACACCACAAAACCACATCAACACCACAAAGCCACATCAACA